>VYXD01002841.1:30629-47636 GCA_013397195.1 Hylia prasina
CTTTGGTAAAATTCTTGGTTGGTTTTTTTTTGGGTGTTTTTTTTTTTTTTTTTTTTTTTTTTTTTGGTCTGTAAAATACCATGCTTTAGAATAAAAATCACCATAGCTTTGCTCAAGTAAGGCAGAAAACTTCCAGGCTGTAGCAGGTTTCTACCATATGCTGCTCAGACTGAAAGGGTAGTATTTCAAGTGGACATTGGTCAGACAAGATTTACTGGTAGTCTTGTTGGATCAGCTGGTATAGTTTGAAAAGTTAGACAATTTTCAAAAATATAAGCCCTTTGTAGGTCCCAAAAATTAATGTATATAAAATGTCTAACATACCTCATGCCATAGAAACAAGAAACAGGTGAAACATAGTAGGAGAGATGTAATATACAGCCAAGACCTGAGATACCACCTCACTTGGTCTAGAAAGAGCACAATCAATGCTACATCAATAATGTTGGTTTTGTTTTGTTTGTTTTTTTTTGTTTGTTTTTTTTTGTTTGTTTGTTTGTTTTTCTTGTTGTTGTTATTGTTGTTGTTGTTGTTTTTGTTTTTACCAAAGGATACCATTCAACTTAGCTAGATAAAATGTTTGAAAATAGGTGTTTAAACAGCTCATAAGGAATTACTTCAGAACAGAAAGAAAACCTCCATTGCTTCTGTGGAGTAGCTGACAAGAGCTATCCTAGCCTGGAATCCACAGAGAGCAGTCACAGCTGTGATTACAGTCTTAGGGGATAAATATCCTTCTTCGAAAATGTTCTTCTAGACCTCCTATCCTCCCCTCAAACAGCCCTCTCCTTTGAAACCAGGGTGTCATTTATAGAGATAGTTTCTTCAGGTCCTCTGCTTTGTGTGGCATCTCATTTCGGTGTTATCTCCAGTGAAATCTTGGTCAGGTGATAACAGGTGGAAGAATTAAACTACTGCATGCCACTAATTAATAATAATGCAAATATCTCTGAGACACAAGAATTATGAATTCATTAAACTTGTTTTTCCAAAGTGTATGAAAGGTAGTCACTATCAGGAAGAAAAACCAGAACTATCTCATGTGTCTGTCACCATTAAGCACTTATTTATGCCTTGTTAGAGCATTTGACCACACAGACTGGCTGAAGGGAGCTGCCCAGAAATGGATATAGATGGCTACAGGTGTTTCATCAGGAATAAAAGTCTCTACAAAGCTCTGTCTCAGTGGAATCAGTCAGCATTCCCTCTGAAATCTGCCAAGCTTTCTGAGGCACCTCAACAACTTTGCCTTATCTTATGTGTCCTGTTCCTCTGCATAACTATTTTCTGCTCTGTGCTAAACATGCCTTATGTGTTGGGAAATGCTGTTGGTCTGGCGTGGTGCCTCAAAAGTTTTGCAGATGGGCAGGAATGTTTTGTTCTGATAAAGAAAGGGCTGTAGATGCAAGAATATCAATTCTCAAGCAAAAGGGAGGAGAGTATCTAGTGGAATGGAAATAACACTCCTTTTCTCACGGGTAAGCGAAGTGTTTAACAGTGCTCAGCACCAGCTCTACACATTATTTTGTCTGCGAGCAGCACCTTATCTTCACCTTGGTGATTTATCATCCACATGAGTAACTTTACAAGAGACAGTGAACTTATCTGATGTTAAGATATTTGATTGCAGAGATTGCTGCTGCTTCAAGTCTGTTGATCCTGACATTTTGGCAACATCTGTACATGACTTTCCCTATTATAGCTCCAGGACAGTCACTTCCCTTCTCTTCACTAATGTCTTGGTTTGATACAGTGTCTGTGCAACACTGTGAAATTTGTCACCTCTATGTAACACAGCAGTGGTCCAAAAAGCAAATCTTTTTCAATTTGTACTTGAAACTTTAGGCTTTTTTTTAAATAGGATCCACTCAACAGGGGCCTGTTCACATCAGGTATGAAAGTGACCTGAGAGACACTAAAGACTGTAATATTGAGCCCTCAGTTAACCTATTCTTTTTTTTTTCTTTTACAGTTGTAAGATTAATCTTGGATTGCATTGCATCCCTTTACTACACTCATAGCCAGGCACATAGGACAAAAATCAGGACATCCTAAATTAAATGTCTAAAGCAGAGTGGATAGACGGTGCTGCCTCCTCCACTGACTGCACATGGACCCCAAGGGGCTCATCCCTGACTGACCCCCCTCTGCTATGGACGTGGGGCACTGGGGGCAATGAAGCCCATCTAACTTGCCTGAAAATACCTGAAAGCACACAAGTAACTGTGTTGCAGCACAGAGTATGCATGATGACAGTTGCTCTAGAACTAGCAATAATCCTATATATTTTGTCCCTATAGCTCAAGCAGCCTGAGCAGTCAAGAAGATTGGCGAAGTTTCACAATGGTTCTACAGGTGCAATATTTGTTTCTTCATCCCTGAAAACCTACGGAATACAGGTACTAGTTGTTCAAGTAGAGGGTATATATGTTTGGATTACGTCTTTTACATCATCACAAGGGGGAAGAAATTAGGACAACGTTCCATCAAGCATCTGCTTAGCTTTCCAGCCTATATACATGATGTTTTGAATAGGACATATAGGAAATGTAATGGTAAATTGCCTGTGAATCCTGTTCATGGTGCAGTTAGGGAATGAGTGGAATGGTAAAGGATGAGAAGACCATTCAGAGAAATAAAGTCCTTTTTTAGCACCAATTTCCTTCTGAAAATATGCAGGAAGATGCAGAGAATGGGAGAAAAAATGAGGTTATCAGCAAAGATTAAGGAAGGAAGTTATAGGAATGTAGAATAAATGGTAGCATGACTGAAAACCTGTGTATAGTCATTGTAGAGATTCGAAAGAGTTTAAGATTCAATGAGACACCAATAAAATGATATAGCACACTTGAATGCTCATCCAGTGTTTTAGTGTTGAGAGGACAGGGGAATTAAAGTTTATTTTATGTCTGGAAACTTCAATACTGGTTTCTGAAAAGGAACATCAGCAGTATATTCTTCATTTAACTTTCACTGCTCTCTTTGGTGTAAAACAGTCCAGTAGTTGCTCTAGTGGAAGATTCTGGCTGGACTTAGATGAAGATCTTCTAGCTCACACTCTCCTCCTGAATGTCTGTATTGTGCAGATGAGCACAGTGTAGAACATCCTTTAGGAAGTGCTGATTCATACTGGCAAATCCACATAGCAGAGATGTTCCCAGTCTTATCCACTGTAATCTTTCTGGAGCAGATGCCCTGCATGCAGAAAGCAGAAGTAGAAAAATATTCTCTGCCAGAGCCAGCTGGCAGTGGAAGAAGTGGCCACTGCTGCCTTTATCATCATGTCTCTCCACCAAAGTGGCTGTTCTTTCTTCTCTTTTAAAATACCAACTCCATAGGTTTCTCCTGGTGAAGCAGTGTGAATACTTTCTGACTCACTTGAGTGAAAAAGGGACAACTTGGCTTAAAAAGTTTAAATAATTCATTTTCACAATCTAGGTCACTTTGCCAGAGAGATGGGTTTGGAAGTGCTTACATAAACAGCTCATCTGACAGATATGAGGGGTCAGGAATACACGGAAGAGAGACAACAAAGAAAATTTGGGGGTGATAACTTCTTCCAGTGTCACAGCTGAATCTAGAGGAAGGTATCAGCTCACAGACTGAAACTGTACTACCCAGAAAGGGCTGATGTACACAGCTAGTAGTGAAACCATGCTTTGTGTCTGGGACACTGGTTAAGCTGCAATTCAAAATGGAATGACATGCTAGAAAGATGACAGCAATATGACAAATCCTTAGACATCTTTTGGATAGGAAATTTATGTCTCACCCTTACATAATAGTACTCTAAATTCATCAATAAAATGGATCCATCAATAAAATGAATCAAGTTGGACTTGAATGAGCCTTTGAATAAGGAACAGTTAAGCTATCCAAGAGAAGGGAAATACCATCAGAGGCCAGAGATGAGAGAAATCAGTAATTAATCCACCCATGTTAATCACAGCCAAGAGTTAACGCAGTGTAGCCAAAAGTTAGGTATAGAAGCTGCAATACTCAGCATGGCAATACCAAGTGGCAGGCAACACTCCAATCCTGGCAGCTTGGTGTCCTCCCACAGCATTTCTGTGTAATCCTGTGTTATATAGACCTGGCAGTGATGGTGGGGACAGTGTCGCCTATTCTGTCACAAATGCCAGAAGCAATGCTATTGCTAATGCCAGATCTGTTCTGGGGAGAAGGATTAAATGAAAGAACAAATGCTCTTATTACTTTCCATGACTCTTCCAAAGGAAGAGCATCATAAAACCTGCTTAAAAAAAATAATTCTACCCAAACTAAACTCTTGTTTATGTATTAAGAAAAACAAGATGTGTTATTTTCTGTAAAATTGCCACCTGGGGGCTGCTCATAATATATTCTTGTTTCAAGTGGTGACCATGGATATATTTATGAACGTTCATTTTTGATCTGGAAAGAGGTGAGAAGCAGGAAGGTAAAGCATACTAGTCAGTATTATTTAAGGAAGGCAAGACCTGGAGACAGAGCAGAGAGTTTTTGAGGGAATATTCTGAAATAACGTGCTCAGCTTGGCCACTGGGTCTAATAAAGGATATAGTTAAAAGAAAATGGTTGAGAGATGGGCAGTAAGACTCATAAGAATGGAAAACCATGGGTATTAAAGGAAAAATACTGAAACTCAATTTTAGTAGCAGGACAACGGCGGGAGTCTATGAAGAATTGTATGAAATGAACACTTAAAAGAGGCACATTGGGATTCTTCCATTCATGTGCTTTTCACAAGAAGCCATTCACAGAAACAGAATAGCAGTGAGCATGAAAGGAAGGAGGGAAATGTTATTTCAAACACTGTACAACCTCCACTGACTTACAAGGTATTAGAGTGAGAGATTAGCTGGTCTTAAAAGAGTATTTTTTAATTAGTATTTTCTGTATATTCTCATGAAAAATGGAAACATTCTCATTTAAAGGAATAGTGACAAAACTTTGGTATGGAAGAGATATAAACTCTAAAATTCCATGGCAGGAATGCAGTCAAACTGTAACTGAAACTGAAACAAGGTAAATAACTCTGTTTTGACTGTTTGTGACAGCTGCCTGTATTCCAACATCTACATAAAAAATAAAGTCATGCCAATATGAGCTATAATAATTCCTGGGATTAGATCAGAAAACAGATATATGCAAATTATTTTTTTTTACTCAACACCTTTTGAAATTTCTCCTTCTGGAAAATGTGACACTAGCTTTTGGTAAGGAATTTATTACTTTACAAATTACAGTGAATCAGAACTGCAGTGAATATGAAATGAATGTGCACAAGGGGAAGACAGATGATCACAACCAGCAGTCTGACAGCCAGTGCCTGTTTAGCTGCTGTGGGAATCTATATTTGAGCATGAGTATCATTAAGATACTATGTTTTCTTTAAATGTGTCCCTGGGCAAAACAAAACAAAGGCAAGACTAAGTGATCACCATTGTTAACAACTCTTAAACAAAAACAAGGCAGTCTTTCTTTTCCAGTATTTAAAAATTTCATTGTTGAGCCAAGAGTAAAATAATGCTGTTCTGAAGGAGCCTATACATTATCCTGATGTGCAGCAGCTGAAGATTTAATCAAGGTGGCTGACAGGGACCTTCTCCCTAGACCTCTGGTCTCCTGTTCAGGTATTTAACAGAGTGAATATCTCCAGGCAGCTCAAAAATATGCTGATCTCCAGCTTTCTTTGTGGTCTGTAGCCCAAGATGCAGGCAGGGCTCATTCCAATGCCAGTTCGAAAATGCACGCTGAATATTACCTCTTCCATGTGTCTATATTGTTTTGAAACTTGGCTTTATATATAAGATGGTCAGCTTTAAGGTGGTTTTAGGTCTATGGATGAATTGTGAGGATGGTGTTAACTGTGGGGTTTTGCTATGTGGTCAGAGAAACTTTGGGTTGTGACTCATGGGCACAGGCAGATGAAAAACGGCTGTAGGGGCTGACACCTATAACATGAACACAAATTTCAATGTCCTCCATTGTGCTGACACTGGAATTTCTCCAGTCCCTTGATGAGCTGGTTCTGGGCACCAAAGTGTTAGGAAACTACTTCAGTGAAATAAGTGAAAGTTTTCTGTGGATTTATTGCCTTGGAGTGGGGTCCTCAAGAGTCATATAAACATGAGAGTTGGCACTAGGAACAAGATGGGATGATACAGGCAGGGACCAATCAGGCTGGTTTAAATTGTCACCTAATTGTGACCAAAGGTGGGCAACCATGCCTGCGGATGGAGATCCTCTGCTGTGCTCAGCAGCGTTTGCTGCTGCTTCCAGACTCCTCCTCCCAACACAAGGTGCTGCTGCCTGACATCTGCTTGCAAAGCTGCCCTGCTGGGTCACAGGGAACCAGGACACTTCCCATTAAAGTAATTAAGAAACCAAACTATTTGTGCCTGACACGGGCTGGGAGACAGGTCTGACAGCAGAAAGAGACAGGCAGCTCCAGAGGAGAAACATGGCAAAAAGTGTGATGGGCTGGGTACACAGGATACTGGCAGCAAGTACACTTGTGGTCATGGCTGTTTACCATAGGTATGCTGGTTTCTACACTTAAAAAGCTATGTTTTATCTTAAAAATAAATTAGAAAAAAAACCCAAAAAACAAAACAAGACAATTTCCATAAAAACAAAAGATAAATTAGGAGGTGGCTTGATAACAAAACTTATTCTTACAGGGAAGAAATACCAGGTGCCACTTAATGTCACTAACAGCTGGGGCCAGGCACATTTCACAAGAGAAATAAGGCACAATTGTTCAACTGTGAGAGTGATTAACCAGTGGAACAGACTACCATGGGAAGCAGCAGATTTTCCATTTCTTCAAGTCTTCGGCTCAGGACTGGATGCCTTTGTGGAAAATACTTTTAATAAACATGAGATTTTCGGCCCAACACTAACTAATTCAGTAAAACTCAGTTGTGCTTATTAAACAGGAGGTCAAGCTGGATGATATAATACCCTTTCTACTCTTAAAAATCAATGAAGTGTAAATGAAACAGCTATTGAACTCCACTATGGAACTGGTTAGGGAACACATTCTTATGCTTTCCTTGTCAGTAGCAATGTTTTGGCTGGAATACTGCAGCCTCTGGTGTCCAGGAAAGCATTTTGCTCCTGCTTAACCCTCCTCTGAGGTCAGCCTGTCTCTGTCTGAAGCCCTTCAGCTATGACTATCTCCAATTCAATATTCTTTGTGTCTAGTTCATGTTGTGTTACATAAAAGCAGAACTACAATGTTATGGGGAAAAGAAGTATGTTAAGTACCATGTGAAAGGTAAATAGAAAGAAGCTAATTTAGTTAGACACAACAGATGCTACATGAATGAAGTCTGAGTAACAATTTTTTCATGCAGTCTTAAATGTGCAAATTTCTCAGCAACTCATCTCAGAATTCCCTAAAAATGCTGGGTTTTTTTTTCCTTCTGAAAGTAATAATACTTAAAAGTGAACACACAACTGCACAGCTGCTCTGTATGGACAGAGCTGGTGCCTGTGTGCCACCCACATATTTACATGGAATCATGACTAGGAACAGTTAGCTTGTACAGACTTGGGCTCTCTGTGCACTCAAAAGCAAGCCTTCAGTCTGAGGATGAACTAAAAATCACTGTTTTACAATATTACAACACGGTTGTCACCCATGAAAGAGTCACAGCAAACGGGCAAGCATAGGCCATGCTACACAGAGAGGAACTTCAAGGCTTCACAGTTTTCACAGTAACTTTTTTTCCTACTAGCCAACTTTAGAAACCCCTTTCCAGCAATAAGCCAACATGCACACTGTGGAAATACTACCTCTTCAGTTTCTCAAAGATTATCAGAAATACCTAGCTACCCTGAGCCCAGATCTTACCTTGGCACTAAAGGTGAAGGAAACAGGCCAGCAAGAGTTTCCCCTGATTCTGCTGCAGTGTAATCTGTTAGAATATTTTGTTCTCTATTAATCCCTGTTAATTCTGTGCTTCCTCCTTGTATGCCCTGCCTCTGGAACATGCCTGTACAGAAAGGGAATTCAAGAGGCCATTGGCCTCACTGGCCTTATATAGGATCAGTTATGCCTAAAATATTCATGATTGACATTTCGCTAATCAAAGCTTCCATATACTATCCTTCACAAGAACCCCCTTCTATTAATTATCTATTAGTATATTTTCCCTATACATAACTGAATCTTCTTTACTGCAATTAAAGCCTATTGCTTCTTCTTCTGTAGAAAACAATTTATTTCTTCAATGACCTTTCCTTTTTTTCATGTCTGTTATCACCTCTCTTCTCAGTTTTCTGTAATTAAGGGTAAGAAGTTCCCAGTTTGTTCTGTTTTTCCATTGCAGGTCATGGCTTCAAACCTATCATCATTCCTGCTGGTTCATCTCTGGACACTTTCTAACAGAGCCAAATTATTCTTGAAGTGTAGTGCCTGGAACTGGATATACAGATAAGACCTTAGCTGCAGTAGTTGACATTATTCAAGTTTTTATCTGTTATAATCCCCTCAGCCTCCTTCTTAAGGCCTGGTCTTTACTTCTATGTTGTCTGTCCCATGCTTGTGCAGTAGAACATATCTGTCCAAGTGCAGTATCTCAAATTTACCTCCATTAAAAAGCTATTTCCAGACCCTTCTATAAATATGTCAAAAACGTTTGGAATTCTAATCTTTTACCCCACTGTTTTTTCAGTCCTCTCCCACCTCTTTGTCATTTCCATGTGGAATGTGCCCATATTCCATTCCAGCAGCTGAACTGTTATTGAATAGATTGAAAAAGACTTAACGAGGGAGAGTTCCACTTGGTAATGCTGCTACACTAATAAAGGATGGCAGCAAGGAACAGTGCAATGCAGTTGTGACAGCACTGTCCTAGTCTGGTAATACTCAGCACAGAGATAGACCAAATTTTTCTTCTCCAAACTTTTAAGGTCTTCAAGTGGAAAAGTGATGCAAAGACATCTTGGGCCATAGTTTAATCTTTTAAAAGTTACTTTTTAGAGCAGCAAAAGTTTATGTTTTCTGTTTCCTACCTTCCTTTTGGCACTTGTACCCTGCACAGCCTTTTCTGTCAGGTCAACACAACTATTTATGTGGCCAAGTGGTAAACCAGTTTGAGGGAAAACTAAGACAGCAGAAAGAGAAAAAGCATAGCTCATGCATAGATGCCTGCTCTGAACCAGGTCACTGTGGAGATTGTGCCCTTACAAGGAAAGGGATGGGAAAGCATGGCTGGAAGTGTACGCTCACAATGGATTTAAGAAAGACTCAGTCCTTGCTGCTGCTTGGAGAAATTGCCCAGGCACCTCTCTGCTCTTGCTTTCTCTCTGATGGTGGCTTTAATATTTCAAAATATTCTGTTCTTTTTGGCGCCATTAATTTTGATTTTGGTTGGCTCCCTGATCTGGCTGACCACAAGACAGGCATTAGACATAGGAGAGAGGTTCCTAAAAATGTAGTTTCACGACTGGCTTTTGTGAAACTGAAGTGATGTTTTGGCCCAGAAGCATTTTCTTTACAGTGCCTTCCACCAGCTCAGTGTGACTGACAAAAGGGCACAGCAAGCACCAGCATTGTGTCCTGGGCTGTTGCACTGGTACATTAGGCGCCTGAGCCTTTTGTATTTCTAAGGGCCTTCCATCTGCAACTCCAAACCTGCCTCCCAGAGAGGTGTCCTCTCACCCTGGCTGCTTTGGCAACATTCCCCAGAGCTCCTGGGGCAGTGTCTTTCCGTTGTTTTTCTCATGCTGTTGCTCTCATGTTGTTATTCTTATGACCTTGCACCTGCAAGCCCCTGATAGTGTTCTCAGCAGGTTCTCATGGGAAGTGATTGCCACCAGCGTGGGAATCACCCCTCCTTTCCCTACCCTTTTGCTTCTTGTTTACATTTCAGCGGGCACAAAGCTTAACAACCACCCAGCATGTGACACCTACAACATAAGTGGTTTCAAGCAATGACATTTGAGTGAGTCCCAGTAGCCTTTTTATCATTGCTATGGTAAAAGCACTACAGGGCAGCCTGGGGAGAAGCCCAGGAGAGGATGCTTTCTGAGGACCTCTCCCCATTTTTTTCAACAGTCCACGTGGAAAAGTTCTACCTTACCTTTCTCTTTCTCAATATCTCCAGTTATTTTTTTCACTCTTAGTTTCAGTGTATGCCCTCAGCCTTGAGCCCTACTAGCAAATCTTTGTGCATGTGGACTTGTCACCACACCCTGTGTGCGTCAAAGGAAAGGCTTGTAAGGCAGGAATCCCCCCGACAGCCCCCTTGCTCTAGCAACACCACCTCCTGCAGCATCGTGCAGGGAAGAGTGCAGCTCCATGCAGTTTAAATGCATGGGTTTAGCTGATGGGTTTGCCATGACGGGCAACGGAAGGGAGGGAACATACGGCAGAGGCAAGACAGAAAGTGACAGAGGAATGGCAGCTGCATTGCACTGGAATAGAGTGAAACATACTCTTAAGTGGGAAGGAATTAATATTAATACCCAGGACTTTCCTCTTTGTAAAAAGATAACAAGTTTACATGAACTGTCGTGACCAGAGGAATGGTTCTGGCACAGAAGGCTGCCTGTCACCACAGAGATAGGCAGACCCTGGGGAGCAGAGTTCTTGGGATAAGAAGGTGCAAGAGAAAAGTGATGAGGTGATAGGACACAGGAGCTGTTCCAGCAGCTGCTGGTGTGGACTGTTGCCCTCTTAAGCACTGCTGGCAAATCTGCCTACACCCTGTTATGAGGTTTCACAGTTACTTTGGAGTTTTTCCAGTACAACTACTGGAAAATGAAACTGGAATACGAGCTGAGAGAATAACGCATTTATTTAAATACAGATTAACCATAGGTGTTAGACCATTTTCCCCAGCAAACAACTCCTGCACCCTGCAGCTAAAGAAAGCCTCAATTACAATGCATAACTGTCTCGAAGGCATTTCTAAATAATCACATTTTGCTGCAGCAAATCTTTGCACTGAAGTTTTAGCACTGTGAGTAGCTTCTGAAGATGATGTCAACACAGTCATCGTGACTGTGTGTTTCAGTGGAAAGCACTTGGGCTCAACCTTGTGCATAGCTATTTCAATAGAAAAATATTTATGGGAAAGTGTATTGCCATGGTGAACTACATTGAAAAACTAGGGTGTGGCATGGGAAAAAAAGGCAAAAGTTACATACAGAGAAAAAGGCAAAAGGTGCATTTTTGAAAATTTTGTTCATTTATCCATATATATTTTGCATTAGCTGCTCCTTTGGTGAGTGATGCCATCACAGAACAGACAATGTAGCATAAGGCTTGAGTCTGTACTATCTTCCCTACAGACTGGCTGTGTAGCAGGGTGGCTTCTCTAAGAATATTCCCTGGTGTTAAGGAGACACCCAGACCAAGAACTGCCTGCCAAAGGGGCTCCAAGTGGTCATGGAAGCATGGGGCTTTCCTGGATGCTCCTGACCTGTTGTATCTTTCCCAAGGTGAATGCAAATCTTTGTGGGGATGATCCTCGTAGTGTTTTGGGAATATGGGAAGAAAATCCTAGGGCGGTAGCTGCACATACTTCTCTGCACTGTACAGATGGCAAATGAAATACAGTTTAGCTGAATGTTAATTTCTTATCCTGGTCTTTCAGATTCTTTGGTGTTATGGTGATTTAGTGCTTTAATATTCACACTTCTATGGACTAGTTCTGAGATGGCCAATAGGATGGGCAGCAGCCCTTACCATTTAGGGCATTTTTAACTGCTGCTGTTACCGGCCACACCAGCAGCTGAATTCCTGGTAAAATTGATGGCAGAGGTTGCATCACAGAATCTTTATTGTGCTTTGTCACTGAGCCAGTATGTGGGACTGTAGGTCCCCTCCATTTCTTCTATAAACTGGGCTCCAAAGTCCCTTTGTAAATACGCTTCATGTACTGTAATGTGCCTGTCTGATTCAGTGAGAGCTCCTTCACATACAGAACAAGCTATTCTGGAAGAAAGGTCGCTTTAAACTAGACTAAAGGCTCTGTTCACATGAGCTGTGGGTCCATGAGGATTTATTTGGTGACAATAGTGGCTTAAGTAATTCTGGCTTTTTTTCCTGCCACCTCCCTCTCTTCCCACCAATTGTTCTTGCGCCACTCCCTGCACTGTGACAGCAGAGCTGTTTGTGTACTACACTGTGAACAAAAAAAGGGAACTGATCTAATACAAAAAAAATAGAGTTGTGCTCCTTGTTTTCTTCTGCCAGTTCACTTGACTTGTGTGATTCTTTACAGCTATGTAAGTCACTCCTTGGCAGAGAATAGAAGGGCAGGTGGAAGCAGGGGAAATTAGGTGGATGGGGTGGATGGGTGTCTGAGCCATCCTGTTGCTGATGATGAAGCCACAGACTGCAGTGATACTTTACTGACACAAAACTGCACGTTGCTCCTCTGTCATCATGGCAGCAGAGCTTTTAGAGCAGTATAGAGAATCCTACACCTTGGGTCAAACCCTTTCAATATTGAAGATAAACCATGAACCGAAGTGGCACACAGGCAGATTTCAGGACATTGCTGAGCTGCAGCTCACCACTAGCATTGAGATGAGATCTTGTTTCTCTACCATCTTTCCCTCCTGGTTGCAGCTTCCTTTCTGGTGGTCGTCAGAGAATTTGCATTTGTCTGGTTTTGCTCATTAGCTAAAGAGAAAGGATCAAGTTACTTTGTGCTTGATGCATTTTCTTCTGGGTTAGTGAGCTGAACTGGCTCACTGAGAGTGTTTTGAAAAGCAAAGCCCATGGAAGAGCAATGGTGGAAAACCAGAATTAAGAACGTGAAGAAGGTTTGGAAAGGCGGGTGGGTGAGATATCCTTCCTTTAGTATCACTGAGCTGTCAGATCAACTCAGCTATCTTGTCTTCTGATTCAGATACATCTTCCATTTTTATGCAGGTTGTTAGCTCTAGCAGATGGATAACGTATGTAAGTTTTATCCATATCATCTTGAACTTCTGCAGCAAGATTCAAATGTGTGAGCTGTTCCTTGCTTTCAAAGTATGAGTCAGCCAAAGGTTTGACCCATTAATTTTTGGAAAGTGAGATGGGGGAAAAGACTGCAGCCTTTTCTGGCTGTTGCACTCCCATTGCACAAAAGGGATGCTATGGTTTTCCATGTGGATGCTTTTCCAATTGGTTTCTAATGTTGCCATTTTCATAAGGCAAAAACTATGTTAGCTGTCAGACTTAAAAACTCAGCTGGTGTTCTGAAAATCCAGCCATGTTTTCAGACTCTTAATAAAAATACTAGTAAAACAGCCTCTGTAATTGGGGATGGACTGACAGGGCTATTGACAGTACATGGAGCAGAACAGAATCCAGCTCAGTTGCCATGGCTATGTTTTCCTGTCAAGCTAATACAATTTTAAAAATTACTTTTTCCCAGTTAATTCAGTAGATCTGTAGACACATCAAAACAAGTTAGTAACAAAAATGAGAAGTACTTTTTATAGACCAGACCTAGTATCAGGTAATTTAGCTGTGGGGCTATCTCTGCACACAGGTAAAATAACTGCTACCTAAGGCAGAGTAGTACCAGGGCAGCACAAAAGCCAGGGCTCCTCTGTTAATGCAGGAAACTCAGATGCTTCACTGAGTAATAGGAGAGGTTGGAAGAAAACAGGTATTGCCTGGGCAAAATACCTCGCCATGTTCCCCGTGTCAGTGGGAACAAGAAGCTTGTTTTCCAGGCCTCTACTCCTTGATGTCTGCCCACTAGCTCACTATTCCATATATCCTCCTTTCACAGCACAGCCCCTTCATCTTTAAGATGGCAAAATTAAGGGCTACCCACACACATAGAAACCCTGAGCTAATTCTAAGTCTCTTTAGAACACCACTATCTCTTACATTCTTTCTTATGTATCATCTATTGCCTACTCTTGGAGACAAAAGTTTGCAGCTACCTGGAGCAGCTGGTTGCCAAAATCACCCCTAAAAGAACGTAGAAGGTATGTGGACTACCTGAAGCA
Organism: Hylia prasina; assembly: GCA_013397195.1. Lineage (NCBI taxonomy): Eukaryota > Metazoa > Chordata > Aves > Passeriformes > Sylviidae > Hylia > Hylia prasina. Next base: position 44,604 of record VYXD01002841.1, read on the forward strand.
TATCAAGAAAGAAAGATGCCAGGGGAGGTATCTTGCTGGACCCACCACAAACAAAAGTAAGTTGGTCAGAGATGTGGCTGCAGCAAACACAAGACTGTAGAGCTGAAAGTCTTGAAAGAAATGAGCAAAGCAAGTAGTAGAATCACAACCCTGGACTTCAGGAAAGCAGGTTTTGGCCTACTTGGGAATCTTTTTGGCAGCATCCAGTTGGTATGGGGCTCAGGACAGCTGGTGAATATTCATGGAGAAGCTCCTCTAAGAAAAAGAGCAGTCCATTCCAATGGGCAGAAAACCAAGCAAGTGTGGCAGGAGACCAGCACAGATGTATAAGGGACTCTCAGCTGAGCTCCAACACAAAAAGGAAGTGTATGGAAAGTGGAAGCAAAGATAGATTGCCCAAGAAGAATACAGGGACATTGCTTCAGCATGTAGGGCTGGTGTTAGGAAACACAAATGTTTCATCTGGGAGATGAAAGCAGACAGAGAGGGAAAGGTTACCAGGAAAGGCTCCTGTAGGTATGGTGGCAGCAGAAGGAAGGCTGAGGAACATAGGGATCTGCTGCTCCATGGAGCAGGGGGCAGACACAGTCATGAAGGACATGGAAAACACAAAGGACACAAATTGAAGCATGTGAATTTCTGACTAATAACAACTTTTAAAAAAAAGATTACCACGAGAGTAATTAAACACTGAACACAGAAGACCACAGTGGCTGCAAAATATCTTGCATTGAAGGAACTCATAACTGGACTCAACGAGACCTTGAGGAACTGGCTTTAACCGACTCAACTTTGAGCAGGGGTTAGAAATTACGAGCTTTGGAGGTTCCTGCCAACCTCCATGATCCCCTGATTCTGTGAGGAAGCTTGCCTGGTAGAGAATGAATGAAAAGTGTGAGACTGATTTACTTTCAGCCCATATATAAAGTATTTCAGTGTCCCTGAATGATCCAGAAATATTGTGATATGTATTAAAAATAAAAAAACAAACAACAAACCAAACCAGACTATCTATTAAGACCCCATGTCTTCGATGCATTCCAGAGTTTTTTTGACATTTATTATTGCAATCCTATGAGAACTCATATTTGGCAGAATTTTGCATATATATTAAATCCAGCCTTCCAAGTACCCACCACGTGTTTTTAAAATACCATTAAATCACTACTTAAAACTGACTGCAGATTTAAAAAACAAAATTACTGTTCTTCTGTTTTCCTGTATATACTATATCAAGGGCCATATTACTTCTCAGTTAATATGCGTATGGTATTTATATAGTAGTATTATACTAATTAAACAAACAATGAACTATAATATATTTTTTCAAAGTACCCCTCTGGGATATAAGAAATGCTTCTCCCATAGCACTATTGAGAAACTGAGGCAGAGAAAAGCATGGAGGCTTTCCAAAGAGAATCTCAGCAGAGTATAAATTGAAGCAAATTCCCTGAACTTTCAAGCTTGTGTTTAAGCACACAACTAATTATTTAAATAGAAGCTAGATGAAATGTACTATGACATTTGGAAACTGGGCTCCCCGGGTACACCAGTCTTTCACTTCTTCTAAGAAAACGAAAGAAAAGAAAGTTGTTTAGACTAAAAAGTGTCTCAGAGGGAAGCAGAGCTATCACCTTGAGAAGGAAGTTTCCTAGCATCTAGAAGACAGGAGAAGGTGTAGACCTGCCAGGACACAGCAATTTTTAAGGGAGATGAACTGATTGATTCTGGGAGTGGGAGCAGAACCTTTCTGAATGCTGGCCATGAAGAACAGGCTAGCTGAGGCTTCCACTTTCCTCCTGAGCTGGTGAAATGTGGTGGAGTTGAACGTGCAGCTCAGATGGTCATCTGGAGCGTGTCAGCTGACAGCTGCAGGACAAAGGGGAGCTGTCTTCTCCCCAGTAGCTCAAGGGCACCCACAGGGAGAAGTTAAAAATGCTCTCTGCTCAAAACTTTGTGCCTGCCCTTCTTTCAACAAATCTGCAGCACAGTCATGATTTAGTCTTAATTACAAGACACCAGTCTAAAAAAATCCTGCTGTATTTTAGAAACAAGCCTGTATATTTGCCCACAAACACTTCTATCAAAACCTCAATCTTACAGCACAGACCTAGGCAGGGTTTTTACCTGTAAACTGTCACCTTTTGCTGTATGTTGTAAAATGCTTCATTGGAGCCTACAGCTCTGCAGAACAGACTGTTTATTGCTAAAAACACTATAGTACATGCTCCATTTGAAGTATATCTCGTCCTCTTTATCTCTGAAGTTCATGCGAGATTAAATTTAATATACAAGGTACGGCTCACTTCTGTCACTGCCCTCAAAGCTTTTTTGAGACTGGAATGTTTCCCTCAGGGAGAAAAGACTTGTTTCTGCCTCTACAAGAATAGCAGATAAGATGCTGTGCCTGTGGGCAAATTACTTTTCCCCTTTGTTGAAAGCTTTTTTTTTTAAAAAAAACCTGTTATAATAACTGTTCATAATTATTATGACTCTGGGACCTGTGGTTTACAAATAAATAAATAAACAAACAAACAAAAGCCTGGCAACTACAGTTATTTAATTGATAGCTGCCGAAGGAGCTTGCCAGGGAGTACAGAAGTAGGAATCAAAGAAGAGCCTGCCTTTCTTATCCGGAAACACAATTTGCAGACTGAAGAACTTTTGTCGAGTAAGAGAACACACACACACACACACACACCCCAAACAAACAAACAAACAAAAAAACCCCAAACAAACAAAACAACCAAAAAACACCACCAACAAAACAAAACAAGCAAACAAAAACAAAATAAAAAACCCAAAAACAACCCAAAAAACCCAACAAACCCTTTGGGCAAAAGAAAAGATGGACAGAGGGGTGGGCAACACTCGCGGCGAAAAGGGCTGTTTGTTTCTCTATCACCGCGTGCGGGGCTACAGGCAGAGCCGGGCCAGTGCCACCCCGCTGCCGCGCTGTGAACACGCGGGCTCAGTCTCGGCCGACCCCCCAAGACGAGCAGGGTCCCCGCGGGCCACACAGCCCTGAGGCGG
>VYXD01002841.1:47994-210742 GCA_013397195.1 Hylia prasina
GCTGTGAACACGCGGGCTCATCCTCGGCCGACCCCCCCAAGACGAGCGGGGTCCCCGCGGGCCGCGCAGCCCCTGAGGCGGCGGGCAGGGCGCTTTTCCAGCGGCGGGAAAGGCGCTCGCTCCTCCGCCGGCGTGCCGCCTCCGGCCCGGGCAGCGGGGCCGCTTTACGGCACAACCGTTCCCACTTCGCCGTCCGCGCTTTGCGGCTGCGTGGCGGTGGGTGGGGGGCGGGGAAGATGTCTGAGCGGGGAGAAGCCCCGGCGGCGGCGGCACCGGCGGGAGAGATGCCGGCGAAGAAGCAGAAGCTGAGCAGCGACGAGAACAGTAACCCCGGGGACCTGTCCGGCGACGAGAACGTGAGGCCGGGCTAGGGGGAGGCGGCACGGGTGNCCCGCTTCGCCTCCACGTGGGTGAAGGTGGATTTGAGGCCCAAACTGTGAGCGGGCTCAGTCTCGAACTTTGCTTCAACACGTCAGACCATTTTTTTTTTCCCCGCAAAGCAGCAGCATTTTCCATCTTTCTTGCTGTTTTGCATCGTGCGTCTTCACTGTCATGTTGTAGAGTAACATGCAGCACAAGTTTATGCGTGCAGCCTCTTGGCGAATGAGAAGTAGGAGATGTCAGCAGAAGGCAGCAGGGATGGGGTCTATAATCTCTGAGTTAGGTGAAACTCTAGTGTTCAGAGCAAAGGTAATGTGATGGATGTGGAATAACTTTATATCTGAAAGGTAAACTTAATCTAAGGTATCGAGCAGTCACTTTATGTAGGTACTGGTGTGGAGGCGGGTTGTGTAGTTACTGTGTTTGTGTTTTATACTGCATGGAAGTTTTTTTCTGCGCTTATCCAGCAAGTGAGGGATCTGAACCACATCCTCCATAACCTTTGGAAGTGGTGCTGGTGGGGTGACAGGCAGGTTTGAGATGTTCCACACCACTGCTCTTGGTGTTTTTGTCATTGCTCAGCAGCAGTTGTGGATCCAAGTGTAATTTGGTGACAGACATTCAGGCTTAATTTGCTGTCAGTTGTAGGCTATCACTGACTGTAGAATAGGCTGTCCAGAGATGTGGATGCCCCCTTTCTGGAGATGTTTAAAGTCAGGCTGGATGTGGCTCTACACTACCTGGTGTAGTGAAAGGTGTCCCTGCCCACAGCAGTGGGTTAGACTAGATGATCTTTAAGGTCCCTTCCAACACAAACCACTCTGTGATTGTATGATTATCTGATTCTCTGATGAGGGTAGCCTCAGTGGTGAAGGGATTCCTTTTTCAAGAGTTTGTTACTGGACTCCACTACTCCTGCAAGTTGAGGGATTCTGTTTAAAAGTTGACATAAAAGTGTTGACTTGGAGAAGCGGTGTGCTTTGCTCCACAGGTGTCCCATGTGCAGGTTTGTTGGTTACGTGGTAGTTGCAGATACCCAGTGTGCCAGTGTTCTGGCACACCAGCTGCCCGGTGTTCTCACAGACAGCATCTGCCTGGTCCAGAGAAAACTTCAGTCTTGTCAAGTATTAAAATTCTGTCAAGTGCGCTTGGGAGATGAGAATTCAGCCAACGCTAAAGTTTTTTAGGGTAAAGGAGAAAAAACAGGAGAATTTAAAAACTGTTAAACTTGGTTATGAATATTAGCGGAGGGTTGGCTCTTCTAGGGGTCCAATGTGAAGGGAATGACTCCAGATTTGGGCAGTACACTAATGGGCTTGCATGGTATCTCTCCTCCTTTTCATCCTCTGAATGTCCTGTTTTTCAGAGTTGTTGGGCAGACAAAGACTAGTACACCTCTACAGGCTTCTGATAATACAGACATGAAACTGGGACAAAGAATAAGTGCTTGGTGGGAATTGGTATATTAGTGTTTATAGTTGACCTCATTCCATATTCCTAGTGGAGTTCCTAAATGCAGCTTTGTGAATCTCCTCCAGTGATAGGCTGTTGTCTGCCTCTGTCTCCCTTAGTTCAGCTCTAGAAATTACCAGGCCTGGGATGAGTTGTTTTCCTCCCACTAGTCTGATGGAAAGTGAACAGAGTATCTTGCCAGAAAAAATGGGAAAGGTTGATTTTTAACAAGCTGAATGTACTCATACAGAAGCACAGGGTTGGCAGGTACAGTGCAGGTGAAGGTGAAGTGCTCTGTGATGGCTGATGCAGGGAAATGTCCTTTTAAACAGTGCCTTGCAGTCAGGCCACATGTGAAATTGTAGTTTCTGCTGATTGTCCAAAGCTGATTTAAAATCTCTCAGCAGCTGGATGGGGTGTTTTGTGTGTCCTTTGTTTTTTCAATTTTCCCTATTCTTATCTTATGCTAATGGTTGGAGGGCCAGCTGGATTAGTTAGCTGATCAGAATTTAGCATTTAGTTGAAACAGGTATGTATTTGTGGGAAGGAGCAGGAGGGAGAGGTGGGACTTTGTCTTCTGATGTCAGTGTTGACCTGCTGAACTGTTAACAGCAGAACTGTGCTGTTAGTGGTGCTGCTGAGGGTCTGCAGAAGTCTCAGAGTGGCTTGGTTCTTGGTAAGGTCAAGGCTCATGTGTTTACACAAACAACTCTTCTTCAGTACTTGAGAAGTGCTCATTTCATCTGGATCAAGCAGCTGCTTGAAGCAGGGGAAGCAGCTGCTTTATCTCTAGACATTTTCTTAAGGGCAGCTACCAGTATTCTGAAGAAATGTCACTAGATCACAGTTCATATCTCTCCCTCTAGGATTAGTCCTCATGTGATTCATGTTCTGTTTCTAGAGAGGAATGCTATAATGCTGGCATTAGATTTAAATACGTGAATCTAAATAACACCGAGTCCTGGGAGATCTGTTCTCATGAACGACAAGAAAAAGTGAAAAGGCCAAATGCTGCAAGATCAGTTGAGTTTATACAGCAGTTAATGATCTCTTTGTGACATTTTATGTAATTTTGAATGTTTCCAGGATGATGCCGTTAGTATTGAAAGCGGCACTAACACCGAACGCCCCGATACGCCAACAAACACTCCTAATGCACCAGGAAGAAAAAGCTGGGGGAAAGGAAAATGGAAGTCAAAGAAGTGCAAATATTCCTTCAAATGTGTAAATAGCCTAAAGGTAGGTATGTGTGAGCTTCAGGGAATGCTGGGCACCACTTACTGGCAACAGTGTTAATGTTGGCTGTGAGACAGTGTCAAGCTAGATACTTTTAATTATCTTTAAACCATTATGTTCCCTGCTGATTTGAAGCAGTTACCTTTCTTACTTGGAATATCCAAAGTTTTGAAGAAAAAGGATACTGAGAAGTAGGAGACAGGAGGTAGTGCTGCAATTAACCCTGTTTTTGAAGTTTGCAAAGTTTTGTGTGATGCAATGATTGTGTATTTCACTGAAGCTGTAGATGCTAGAGATAAATATGAGAAGTCGGATAAACAAATGGAACTAAACCAAAACCTGTGAGAACACCATGCAAAGCACAGAACCTGCACAGTTTTCTCTAGTGTCGAAAAAAAAAAAACCCAAACAAATCAACCCAACAATCTTAAAGTAGCTTTTTCCTCACGCTTAACCAGATCAGGTATCTTCTGTCCTCTGGCAGTATCATAACTGCTATGTAGTGCAATTTGGTTAATTTTTTTGTGAGTGTGGGATCATGTGTTAGCACCTGATTTAGGCAGTATGTATCTTCCCATATAACACCTGATGGTTTTAAGAGATGTGGATTCATGGTCCTTACTCCCTGTTCTGCTTTAGCATAGTGCTGTTTTCTTCTGCACTGGTGACAGACTATGGTGGACTGAATGAGTTTTCTCATTCATGACTATTTTACTCTGTTAGGATGTTCTTCTTTTTCTCATTCTTCAGCCTTGTGTGGGATAGTTACGTGGCCAAAGCTGTAAATAGGCCCTTGATTTTTATAAGATTTCTAAATTATGGATGATTGTGTCTGGAACAAGATGGGAGTTACAGCAAAATCTTTGAGGATCTGTGTAGCTTGGTAGTGGGTATTTGCTGCAGAATTGCTCTAAGAGTATTTTTTCATTCCCCCATGCTTAACTGTGGAGCTGTGCTGAGGTGGCCCTTTCTGAACTTCGTCTTCAGGCTGCCTGAGTGAAACATTGGGGTACCTGAGTGGGCAGGGAAAAAGGTTTGGAGAGTGGAAACCTTCTAAATGAGCTTTGTCACGGGAGAGATTGGGATACGAAGTTACACTGACAAAAGTATCTGGGAAACAAATTGATCTTATTGTGTTCTTGAAGTATAAAAAATTATCTCCTGGCCTTTGAGGGTGTAGGAGGAAGGGAAGTTGTTTCATTTCACCAAGGTAGGCAGCAGTTCCTGTGCTTGGTGTGAATCGCCCCCACGGATGGTGCTATATGCGGCTTCAAGTCATTCTTCAAACACAGACATGGGCCTTTGGACGCCCAAACTTTTAACAAGTTCTGAACTTTGTTACTCATACTTGTTTTCTGTCTGCAGAAAAAAAGGGTTAGTACTTTCCAAGTGTCTTCTGGGAAAACAAAACATTCCCTCGCCCCAATGTCAATCCAGGCCCCACGGTAGGGTGATTCAAAAGACCACGCTATGAAACGAAGCAATCCCTGACTTCTTTGGATTTGGATCAGGGCCTGGGAACAGATTCCTGTGCAAGTGGAATCAAGCTGTGAGGAAGTAAATGTAGCATTTCAATTAAGTGGGGTATTTTTATTAGCTTTTTTCCTATTTCTCTTTGATCTGGAATTAGTGGTAGTAATAAGAGATGTGCATGTTAAGACGAAGACTAGCTAGCAGACAAATTTGGTTTTTTACCTCATGATTGAGGAAGCCTCTCTTCTTTTTCTTTTTTTCCGTACTAACTTTGCAGATACTCTGAAGAAAACTCTAATGATTGAATGTTGTGGGTTTAGAAAGACACTTGTGACTCTTTGAGTAACATGTCATATATCCCCTAGTTTATATGTTTTTGAACTAGGCTGTAAGATGCGGTTGTTGAAGTTAATGAAGGGTCAACATGATTTAAAGATCACAGAAATCAATATTCTTTAGGGGTGTATAAATTACACCCCTAGTGTTTTTCCACTTTCATTTTTTCGGTTTTCCCCTCTTATTTTGTTTTTTGCTTTTTTCCTTGGGGAAACAAAGAAATATGGCCATTACTGTCTGCTTTGAGTGTTAAATGGTTATGACTCAGCCTGAAAAACTCAGTGCCAGCTAAATATGCTTTTTAAACACTACTTTGGGAGTTATTTTGGGTGAAATTTAAGCATCAGGAAAACAAAAATACAACTTGGAAAATGACAGGAAATAAAAAACTGCCTTTTTTCTTTTTGGGGTAGTAAGTTACTTGTAAGATGTACTGAAAAATCTTTGCTTTCTGTGGGCTGAATGGAAATAGGGTTTATTAATGAGCGTATACAGCTGTCACAGCTAGCACCGTTGCACATCCTCATATGTCCATATATGTTTTGCTGATAGATCTTTCAGCAGAAAACCATGTATATTTTGCTTTGTTGTGCTCCCTTTAAAGCAATGCAATTATTTCCCTACCCTTTACTTCTGCTTAGGGTGTGTGCTTAAGTTGTGAGCAGCCTGGTGTTGTCTCAACTTCTGCTTGCTGTCCCTTGACCTGAGAACCAGCATCCAATGCCATGGAGAATTCTAGCTTGTTGATATGTAATGGAGACTAAATGTAATTAAACCTGGTGCCCATAATGGCTTACTTCCACTTCTGGGAACTGGAAATGCACGTGTGGGTTGTTGGTTCCCCACTGGCAGTGTGGGTGACACAGATTAAAAGGCATTCATGCAGGTGGTTATTTTTGGTGTAGTATTGACTTCACTGCTTTCTGTCTAAAACCAGGTCTAATGTTAACTTTTGATTGAACCCAAGTTGGTGTTGTGTGAGTAAGGTTGGAACTCACCATTGATTGCTTATTTATTTGCTTTTGTAGCGATAGGTCTGTTTTCTTCTCTGCCTTCTTTCTCTAGTGCACGAAGAACCTGGGTACTTTTCATGCCCTTTATTCATAGCAGGGACAAGATGACACTTCACAATTTTGCTTTTGGATTGGTATCTGGGTCACCTCTGTCTGTACAAACCAGTGTCAGGTTTGTGTCACATACTTGGCGTCTGAGCATAACCATCGTGTACAGCACCTAGGAGTACAATGTTTTGGAAAACTTCCTTCATTGTTTAGCACTTGGGACAAAAATTAGAGCAGACAAGTATTTTCGAAATAGCTGTGTGCTGTCTCTGACCACTGGGTATGTTGGGAGTTTAAACAGGAGCAGAGCTTGTGCAGATACCTTAGTATCTTCCTGCAGGAGCCTCTGCCTGGCTGCTTCATCCATCAAACACCAGCAAAATTGCAATATGTACAGTCAGACTCCTGGAGATTACTGTAGCACTTGGTGTGAGAAATGTAGTGTGAGTGAAGTAAGTAGACTAAAGACATCTGTCTTGCAGAGTAATTGTTTCCCGGGTAATAAGTTTTCTTTGAAAAAGCTTGCAAAATACTTTGGGTAAGTACTCAAATATAAAAATATGGAAACAGTATAGCACTCTGTTATAGATCTCTACTTATCACCTTAGTCCGGGCCCTACCTAGAAAATCAGAAACAAATTGCAATTTATGCTGGAAAAATAGCCTATCTTGAGGGCGAAAAACATACTGCTTTTCACTTTCTGTATTTTGTTAAATTTATCAGAAACAGGGCATATAACAGAGAACAAGGTTATTCCAGAAAAACAAATGCAAAACCTGCTAATGTGTCTCTGTAATAAAGCAGTGGAAATCCATGCATTTTACCTTTGTTATCTTCATGTGATAAGTCAGAAACACTCTTTCAAGCAGAAATTTGAAACCAAGTTATTATTAGTGGAAAAACTTTATTAAAGTGTTCTGAATTTGATCTCTCAACCATTCTCTTCAAACAAGACTTAAATACACTCAAAAATTAAGGCTACCAAGTAAAATTAATAAGTTTATTGCACACAAAAAAAGCATGGCCTTATGTATGCAATTTCATGTCTTACAGTTTTCCTCATTCTTCATTTCTGGTTCAGTTGTAATGCTTTACAGATACTGAATACCTGCTTTTTCCTTCAGTCCTGGGGTTACTAATAACCTTGCTACTTTTCCCTTTCTTAAAATTCTATATCCTTAATCTCATAAAGCCATTAGTTTGGTCTTTTGTGTTATGATGGGTTATATTGAGTTAAGCTTTGAACAATTCTTTTTAATCTGTATTGAGCTTTGAAAGTTGTTACCTCTCTTAAGAATTGCAGGAGGGCCTTCATCTCTGAAGGATTTCTGCTTTCTCTTTCTAGCTCTTCTAGTTATTTTTGATAATAACAGATACTGGCTTTCTCAGTAAATAATGCTATTTAAAATTTTTCCAGACTTCCTTTACTTTTCTTTTTCTAAGGAGTGTTAGACTCCCTATTCACACCCCCTCCTCGAATTTATTCTTTGGTTTTGGATAGGCCAGAACTGCCAGGGCTGGTACTTCTCGTGTTGTCTGTGAAGTGCTGCCATTTGAAGGCTGCTGAACAGCCATCATGAGACACTTCCTTCCTGCCTGCACTGTCCCAGACAGTCCCCTGTGGGGAGGCACTTCAATGAACATTATTCTTGCTGAAAACATCCTGTCAGGACAGGCCAAAATACTGTTATCAATTATTAACAAGCACCACCATATTCATCACAATTCATAAACATACCTGCTTTTTTTTTTCTCTCAAACTGATGTAAGTTGTATAAAAATAGTACTTGGCATTTCTCTGGTAACTGTTTGTAAAGGCGATCTGAAAACATTTTGTAGACATGAACTTTGTAGCAATATTGTGACACTCTGGCGAGAGTTCCTTGCGTCTGTGACAAAGTTACAAGACCTAACTGTAATGTAATAGTTAAATGTGGCCCTTCTCCATCCTTGTACCAGCATAATTCTTCTCTCTCCTTGTAATTCTTCCCTGTGAAGTTGCAAATCCTTCTGTTTAAATAATTAGGATAGAAAATGCGGATAGGTATGACCTTAGATGCAGAGGTTGCCTTATTGAAAATTGTGAAACGAAATAGTAGAGCTGCAAATACAACTTGGGAGTTCTGCCAGCTTCTAGGCATAACTCAGACAACAGTTCTTCTTCAACAAAGTTCGTCCCCTTTACTTTTCAAAAGCTTGGTGGAGAAATAAAAGGGTGGGGTATGTTTGTCAGAATATTCCTTTAACCTCCCTTTAAGACAGCCAAGTTAAAATGTGAAGTTACAAAACTATGATTGTTAACTGTTCACAATCTAAAATTATACTGGCTCTGAACCCATTATTTTGAGGGGGGAAACTTGTCAATTAACTGTTGAATTTCACAGCAATGATATGCCTGTAGGTTTTGTTGGTTTTTTTTTATCTCTAACCTTACTTTACACCTATAGGAGGACCATGGCCAGCCTCTGTTTGGAGTCCAGTTTAACTGGCACAGTAAAGAAGGTGATCCTCTTGTTTTTGCCACTGTAGGCAGCAACAGAGTGAGTAATCTGTGTTTCATCATACACCCTTCTGTGTGGTTCTGCATGCATTCCTGTTTTCAAGCAATCCCTTTACCTGTGTTTGGTATGAACACACAATACTCAGTATAAACAGATGTATTTGTGAGATGTGTAGTTATCTGGGAGAGCTGCATCTTTTGGATTGTTCTATGAAGTCATGTTAGCTATTTGGTAATGAAGCTATGTACTAAAGAAAAAATTCCTTCAGTAACATGCATGTGGGATAAGGAAGAGAGGTGCATAAATCTCAGTAAAATTACTCTTCCTAAAGGTTTTTATTTTCTAAAGGTCACATACTCATATATACAGAATGAGAACTGTCTGCAATGATGCCAGCCAGCTCAGTAGCTAAATTAATGGCTTGTGTGGAGTGAATTGATAGACTTCCTCTGAACAAGGATCAATGTCATTTCGGTCTTGAAAATAACCCCTGAGAAACGTGTTTTATGCAAGTGTTGTGAATAAATAAGAAGTGTTTAATTTCTAGGTTTGTTCTGCCTGGCAAGTCGCCAGAAACACTAAACTAAGTTTAAGGAAGGTTTCAATGACTCATTACAGGACCAGGTCATTTTAGAGATGACTGCAGTAATTAATTACAACAAAGGTTTATCTTATTAAGGCAATTCAAATAATAGACTTCAATATCTGGGAAGGACAGCTGACAAGTCCTGGAATGGTGCTTTACTGAAACTGCTGTGGGCATTCTTTTATCAAACCATTTCCACTTGTTAAACAAATGGATGATGGATGAAATCTAAACCATAGAGGCACTCTACCTCTCCCCATCAGGCAGTCAATAGATGGGTGCATTTGATTTCCTTTTGAAATGTCACACCTAAGCAGCAGTCTCTCTCACTTATTTCTGTTTTTTTTTCTCCAGGTTACTTTATATGAATGTCATTCCCAAGGAGAAATCCGTCTGTTGCAGTCTTATGTGGATGCTGATGTATCCTTCAAGTTAAATGCCTATGTGTTTGCTTCTTCTTTAGGAAAAATCAAGAGGCTTTGACGGAAAAAGCATGAAATGTTTTGTCTGTGATTTAATACTTTGCTCATGTGGTGCATTCTTTATGTTAGGTCCAAGTCTTGCCTCTTTCCCACATCCGAGAATTCCTCCTGTTGAAAAAATGTTAAAAACGCAGATTCAGGGACCAGACTGTATTAAAATATTTGAAAACTGATTTTCAGTCAGTTTAATCTTCCCAACACTAATATTTGTATAATGTTTCCCTGCTTTACAGTGGTCTCAGTTTCCCTGTGAATTGGAACTGGCTTTAAAGCCTAAGAATTGCAGTTCATGCTCTGAAGCATTAATAATTCGTGTTGATCATTTGCAATACACAAGTCATTAACTTGTGAACTGGGTCATGATTCATTATTCCAAATCAAAGGTGATGCCATAAAAGAGAAGGTCTTCCTTGTATGTATAGAGCAGAAATGAGGAAATCAACATCTGTAGAAAAGGTGATGTTACAGGTAGGTATTTGCTGGTGTATAACTGAATATATGTCTTTTTCTTATGGGGTCCAGCAGAGACTCTTAGGAACTTGCATAAAATAGCAACAGGCTTGTTTAAAATAAAATGTTGCTTTAAAAAAGAAAAAAAATTGTTCTGTTTGTTCTGTGATCCTTAACTTGAGGCATTTTAGGCAGATGAAAATTTCTATACCTGTGCATGGACCTATGATAGCAATACAAGCCATCCTCTTCTGGCTGTGGCAGGATCCAGGGGTATTATTAGGATAATTAATCCTATTACAATGCAGTGCATAAAGGTGAGTGTTCAGAACTTTGAGATACAGCTTGTGTTTCAGTAAGGCATGACACTTTTTTCTTCTAAGTACATGTCAACATGAGGGGAAATGGTGACTTGGTCTCTGAATTCTATCCCAGCACTACGTGGGCCATGGAAATGCAATCAATGAACTGAAATTCCATCCAAGAGATCCAAATCTTCTTTTATCTGTAAGCAAAGGTAAGGAAAAACCTCTGTTGTTTTTGTATAAATGAGGATACTTTGGATTGGAGTTTGATCTTGAATATGGCCAAAAACTTTCACGATCTTTTTTTCAAGAATGGCACTGAACAAGTTCATCTTGAAAGTTGAGAGCAGATCATGCTTTTACATGGCTATATATTTTATACTTACTAAATCCATGGCCTACAACCATAACTCCAGCTCTGGTGCAAAGGGATTGTGAATAGCGCTGCTTTTTAGGAAAGAAGAATCATGAGCCTTGGGTTTGCTTTTTACTTTCTGACAGTTGAATTTTTTTCAGTTGTTGAATCACGTTGCCATCTAGTGGGGACGTCTTAATGTTGCAGACAGCATTCGCCATGTTCACGGGGAAGAACTTGGATTGTCTGTTGCTTGGGAACTTTAATTGGACTATGTGTAAAATGCGTATTAGTGAAGGGAGTTTTTGGTATAGTGTCTTACGGGCTTGTCCAGAAAGTTCTAACCGTCACAACTTCTTAATCTGGACTGCTTTGTTAAGTAAGGGAATGATCTGCCCCAAGGAGCTAGCCTTCAGGAGTGCTTGAGTTGGAAACATTCACTTAAGGGGACTTTTGACTTTAGTATATTTGGACTTACTGATGAAGCTACATGAGAACAGGAGCTGGGGAAGCTCTCTGATGTTTGCAGTGGTCAAGTTGGTGCTGTGTGTCTCTAAACATCCAGTTTCTGTGTATTTTGTAGGTTCTCTTTGTAATAATGTTTTGACATCAGCTGTAGTACTGCAAGTTTTAATGTGCAATCTCTGGATCAGGTGCCATTACTGAGGCAGGAGAGTATTTGGGCTGTTAGAACTGCTTGGCTGAGAAATTAATAAAAAAAGAGGAAAATATTTGGGACTGCGTGGCCAGCTGTGTCCCTTCTGGGATTTTGGGTGTTGCTGTAATTCAGTGCAATGTACTTGTGGAATCCAAAAGGGAAATACACTAGAGGTTCTTCATTAGAAATTGTTAAAACTTTCTTTAAGTAAGTGAATTAGTCTGATTGACTTTGGCAGACATTGTTTATATAAACAGTTTTTCCCTTCCTTACTGACTGTGGTTCATAAAGATTAATGTTCTAAAGGTGAAAAAATGGAAGATCACAACTTTTCTGAATGTTGATGTTAGAATGGCAAAAAGGAATTCTAGCATTTTTTAAGACATAATTTTTTTTTTATGACTGACTAAAAGCATATTTGTCTGAGATTAGACTTTCCTTTGCTTTTTGGATGATCTAAAGATCCAAGTGTGTTTTTGCTAGAAAGTGTCCCTAGGGGATGGGGTGGGCACACTTTTTCAATTACAGAATTACTTTTAACAGTAAGTTAGTTATAATAGTAATTTTAGTTAATACAGTTCTGTTGTTTCTAACAAGAGAAGAAGAGTTAAGTGCTTTTTTGATGTTCACCTAAACACCTGTTACTCAAAGTGGTTAAGCTGAAATATGTTACTCAAATGTACATATAAAAAGCAGCATGTAATTCTATTTGTTCTTTATAGATCATGCATTGAGACTGTGGAACATCCAGACAGACACGCTGGTTGCAATATTTGGAGGAGTAGAAGGGCACAGGGATGAGGTGTTAAGTGCAGTAAGTGGAAGACCGTGGGGCAGTGATTTAGATTTACAAAGGGTAGCAAGCAACTTTTTATCCTCTTGTGCACTGTCTTGATATTATAGCTACTTAAAAATAACCACCTGGAAGTGCATATGATTTAAGGCAATAGGCAACTTTAAATGTCAGGTGGTTTGATTGATGTGGCCTCCTCTTACAGACAGGATCTGTGTGTTTCAGTAGCTGGTTTTCTTGGGGTGCAGCCTAGAAGTGAGCAAAGTAGGGCTCAGTGGGGCTAGAAAGAGTAAAAACATCTCATGATGGTCCCACTTTTGAAGTTCTTGAGTACTCATTAAGTCAAAGCAGCATAAGCAAATAAGCCTGGAGAGACACGATAGTGAAAGAAGTTCTTGGGGTTAATTTGTTTTTCAGTGGCTGTGAACAGACACTGGTACCCAGCAAATATCAACTAGAATAGTTAACTTTTAATATGCTGTTCTTAAGAACTCTTTCCATTCCTGTTGTGTGACCTGTAGTGAAAGGTGAGGGGTGCATCTGTAGGAAACCTGACACTGTATGTATTATTCACCCATGTCATAGCCCTGGATTCTGCCAAAGGTGCTCCTAGGGAACTTAGTGAAGGAGGAGAACTAGCTGTAGAGTCACTGGCTGTCAGTGCTGTTGAATATGTCTCTCTTGAGAGAGACTAAATATAATTATTAAGATGCTGTGCTGCTTTGCAGTGAGCTGGATTACATTCTTAGTGTTTTTCTATTTAAAATACTCAGTTTTACTGCATGCTCTACATATAAAATGCTGTTTTGATGGAAACAATGGAATAAAATCTTGAGTTGACATAATGCAGCCTAGGATAGGAGTGCTCAAAATTATTTTATATACATAGGATTACGATCTTCTTGGTGAAAAAATCATGTCCTGTGGGATGGATCACTCTCTAAAACTCTGGAGAATTAATTCCAAGAGAATGATTAATGCTATCAAAGACTCTTATGAGTACAACCCAAATAAAACCAACAGGTATGTAGTCTTCCTCTCCTTGTCTGTCTTTGCAATGCATGAATACTTCTATCACTGGTCCAGGTTAATTCCTTTCCATATTGGGAGTTTTTGGGGAGTGGCCTGGATGTTGTGCTGAGTACTGGATCTCACTAGATTGTGTGCCTTATTGATGTTTGCTTCACTGGAATTGTATTGAATTCTGATTCAAAGTACTGAAATTTTCATTTTTAAATACCTCAATTATTTCTTATTTGCTTGACTAGAAAATGTCTAGAAGTATTATCTTAAAGCTTGTATTTAATGCATTTCAAGATGTCAGTATCTTTTCTTCATCTCCTCATCTCATCATTTCTAGAAGGGAATCAAATCTGTGTAATTAAATTTGGCAAATAATCTTATATTGAGTAGTTAATTATTGTGTATTACTTGATTTTGGGGTGGGGACAAAACTGTTTACATAGTAATAATTAAATTTTCATCATTCTCTGATTTGACCTCAGATATGAGTAAATTATCAAGTAAACATAGCAATTAGATACATGATAGATAAATCCTCCATTATGAAGTTCTTCAACTTTTTGATCTTAACTTCCAGTTAAACCATTGAGAGAATTGAAGAGTCTAAAACACAGTGAACATGTTCAGCAATGAGACTAGCTGTGAAAATACTCTCGCTTTTTTTGGTAATGTTACCAAATATTAAATGATGCTTTTTAGCGTGCTTTTTTTAAAATGATGATTTTTTTTTAAAAGTGTGCATTTCTATTTAACAATTTAGATGTTGCAGAAGCAGCATCAGGAAGACTGAGCTTTAATTAGTTCTTGAAGTATTTGGTGACAGCCATTGTATTCAGCATCTGAAGGAGTAGTTTTACTCAGCACTATCTCTGCCCAGTCTTTTACGTGGGAAACTTAGTTATTTCATTAGGAATGAGGATGAAAACAGGGACGGTTCCTGTTACTATTAAAAAGAAAAGCTGCATACAAAATCTACTTTGTTATAAAACTTAAAAAGTTGGGCTTGTTCTTTTAACATCAAAACATGTTAAAACTGGTTATTAAAAATTACACTTGTGCTTCTGCATTTGTTTTTCTGAACCTCACTTGGCAATTTTCTCCATAGGCCTTTTGTTTCCCAGAAAATTCACTTTCCTGACTTTTCTACGAGAGACATACATAGGAACTATGTTGACTGTGTACGGTGGCTGGGAGACCTAATTCTTTCCAAGGTAATGCTGCTGTTTTTTCAGCTACATTACATTTATTTGCTGGTCCTGAGGATCCTAAACCTTAGAAATTTTATTAGCATTTGGGTCTTCAGTTAAATTACTATCTTGTGTTAAATGGCTTCGTGGAGTGTGCTGTGAATTTTGTCACCTGTCAGCATGTGTGGGTAAGCAGCTTACACTTAAAAAGCAAAATTCTCTGTACTCTGCTACAAGTAAAGGGTTTCTGGCTAAGCAGAATCTGCATGGAACATATAGAAAGAGAATCTCTAGCTACTGGTTAGGGATCTTGCTGCTAAAGAGTGAGATGAGGCTTACCATAATGGAGTAACTTTGATTAATGTGTTGTGTCCACTAGTAACATTGGCTTGCAGACATTAAGCCAGGCAGTCCAACTGCCTTGATGCCAGCAATTGGTGAGTGCACTGTCCTGTTAGTCAAAGGGATTGGGTAAACAATCCTCAAGCTAAAGTAAGTTTAAGCTGCTTATGAAATTGTGTTTGAGCACATCTGGTTGACTTCATCTGAAGTGGGTGAGGGAGGACTTCTGCAGTCCCATTACCTGGCAAAGCTGTGAGGGCATCAGGCTGCCAGCAGTGGACAGTGATTATTGTTGGTGATGTGGCTGTGAGCTAAGGGCAGAGGGGAGATTTTCAGTGCTGCTTTTTGTAGGGGGGAAGCTGTGAGATTAAATGTTTGCTTATAGTTAGACTGATTCTGCAGTATAAATTACAGGTGGTTTTTCTTTTCATTGTTTCACTCCAGTCTTGTGAAAATGCCATTGTTTGCTGGAAGCCTGGCAAGATGGAAGATGATATAGATAAAATCAAGCCCAGTGAGTCAAATGTGACCATTCTTGGGAGATTTGATTATAGCCAGTGTGACATATGGTACATGAGATTTTCAATGGATTTCTGGCAAAAGGTATGTGCCTGACTTTGCTGTATTTGAGGCTGTGTAGCTTCTCATTGATTATGTGTTTATGGGCATAGGAAGGGTCTTGGTTCATGTGATGTTTGAGAAACAGAATGGTTTGCTGTAAGGAGCTTAATATGAACCTGCAGGAACTCCAGATTTTTCTGGGTTCTGCCTATGGAAAAAAATTCCACCAAATAAATATTTATTTTCCACCAGAAATATATTTCCTATTGTCTTCATCCCCTGTCTGCAGAGACTGATAAAATGGAAGAAAGGAGGCAAATTCTACAGCTTTTCTGACTCCTCCAACAAATTAAGTCATTAGCTCATTAAGTCATTCATGTCTAAATGTTCATACAAAATTTATCAGCTCTAGAGCTTTTATAAAATTCTGACTTTATTCTTTGAGGGAGTACTTTTAAAGTTCTTTATCATCTGCTTTCTTTTAAGATGCTTGCTCTGGGCAATCAGGTTGGCAAACTTTATGTTTGGGATTTAGAAATAGAGGATCCACATAAAGCCAAGTGAGTATTTTATTTTGTTTTTCTAAGACAGGGAGTTGGGCTAGTTTTCCTTATCCTTTCCTGATAACTAGAGAAATTCTTTACAGTACTACTTACTTTCCATTATAACTACTAGGGAAATAAACACAGTGAGCCCCTGAAGGTTAATATTTATTATATCTCACTGATTTATGATTTATATTATAGTAATGCCAAGAGGTCCCAGTTGGATTGAGCTGGCTACCGTGTGTAGGTACAGTAAGAGGCAATTTATTTCTCACAGTTTTTGCTAGTTGGGTGGAAATTTTGCAAAGCCATTAGGAGAAGATGTGATAGGTGGGTGTAGCACATGACAAAGGCAAGATAGGTGACAGGACCAGAGTAAAAACAAAAGAGTGTAAAGCTGAGCTATGGGCACAGTGTGGAGAAAACACTATGGCTTTCCACTTCCTCACCTGTATTGCCAGGCAATTTCACAGCAGGTCTCTTAGATACATTTAGATACATATGTATGTGTGTAAACATAGAAATGCAAAAAAACCCTGAACACAAAAAAAGGCCCCAAACCAACCCACTCCCAAACCCCAATGTTTATAAAATGGATATACACTGTATGTATAAATACTTTATGCATTTTGTTTTTATATACCCAATATATTATACGTATCTTTATATATTTATATATATAATCCATGTAAATTTGTATATATGAATACATTAATGTATGAAATTCCTGGATGTGCTGCAGTCTTTAATCATATGATTCTGATATTTTATTCCTAACCTTGGGAAATAACACTGATTATGAAGTTGTAAATAATGTGATTCAATAAGCTTTCAGTCTTTGCTTCAATAAAAACTGGGTGGATGAGAAACAACTGTGGGTGAACAGGAAACTGCTTGCCCAAGTCCTCACTTGGAATGCAAAATACACCATGAAGGCTGTAATCCTGTTGCCTTCAATTCCTCCTAGGTCACATAAATAAGGGATTGCTGAAATAAGAAGATTTAACATTGCAACTGAATAATTTTCTTTTTTTTTCTAGGTGTACAACTCTTACTCATCCTAAATGTGTTGCTGCCATCAGACAGACCAGTTTTAGCAGGGACAGCAGTATCCTTATAGCTGTGTGTGATGATGCCAGTATCTGGCGCTGGGACAGATTACGATAAAGTACTTTTTCTTAATTCATAGAAGAAAATATATTTTCAAATTATAATATAGTCTGTTAACTTGCTAGCACAGTAGATGCATTTAGTGTAGACTTTCTCGAAGGTTCAGCAGGCTGAAGCTGGACTTAGTGATGTTTACATTCTGTGTATTGTTCTGCTTGGAATTGCTGCTTTTAATAAAAAGAAGTATTTTTGTAAAGTTTTCTGAATTGTCCATTTTAATTATTTCCCACAAGAAGTTTTCACTTATGGCCTAGGAAATTTCTTTGTGTAGAGCTATCGCATGAACGTATGACAACTTGCTAGAAAGTTGGTATATTTATGCTTGAAGTAGTATTTTGGGCCTTTGGAAAACCTAATTAAGCTTTTATTCAGGGACAACACAAAGGAAATGCTACTTTTAAGAATATAATACAAATAATTGTTAAACAATTTCTAAAAATATTTTGAACTCATTCCTTAAGTTAGTTGCAGATTGAAATTGATTTAATTTTTAGTAGTCTCAAATTGAAATTTGCTTCTCACCATATCTGTTAATGACTAGGGAAGAAAAAACATTACTGGCTTTGTTTTGTGGATCACATTGTTCTGTTGTTTGAATTCTGACTGTCTAGTTACTGCATTTATCTAAAAGTTAGTTTTTGGAAATATATTTTAATTGCCTCTGTTGTCAGTATTCCCAAATAGCCTCCTCAATGTTTTTACTTGCCTTAGGAATAATGAATTCTAAAATCAATCATTTTTCGTATAGGTTTAAAATGTGTACAGTTAATAAAAATGAAAGGGGGAAAATGGATAAGATGGCAGAAATTATTAGCACTGACAATCTGTGTTCAAAACACTTGTGTTTGTCAGCAGGTAGCTGAAATGCTCATGTCTGTGTTAAGAAAGTGGTCCAGGACATTTCTCAGTAGCTTTGTGTACCTGAATGAGGAAAAAAAGCAAATAACATTTATTGAGGCTGAACCATTTACATTCTTTTTTTCCCTTTCCCTGCCCTTATCCTTCAACATAAAATGTTACTTGAGAAGAATGTTTTGAGTTATGATGTAAATACAAGTGCACAGTAATTGTCAATGTTATGGTGCCTTTCTGATCAGTAGATTTAGTAGTCCTGTCTGATACCGGCTTCTTAAGTGCATATCTGACTTTTCATCTTTTAGGATATTGCTTTTTTTCTGCTTGTTGCAGTTTGGGAAGTTATAAATGCTCTGGGTAGATAAACTGCCTGTTCAGTTGGAAGTCATATGACTAAACCAGTTTTGATTTGTGTCCTTGGGAACCTGAAAAAAATGAGGACCAGAACAGACAAGCGGTTTACAAATTTTAGTCTGTCATACATGGTTGTTTTCCTTTTTTTTTCCTCTTTTAAATCCTTGTTCTTACTACTAGGGAAGTGCAGTAGTACCAGAGGTCTGTCCAAAACTAGTGTTTAATTGAGCTGGATTTTGGACCTTATTTTTCTTGCACAAGCCAAATGGCCAGTATGGTCTTCCTTGTGTCCATGAGTGTCTGGTCAAGAGGATGTGATCAGGAAGCCAAGTGTAAAACCACAGAGTTGGGCAGAACCATGTAGAAGCCTGAGTACCAGAGGGAGGAAACTGAAATTTCTGTAGAGTTGAACACAGACCAGCTGAAGAGGGAGACAGGTGAGACTGGAGCCTGGGGAAAGTGTTTAACTTCCTGCGTCTATGGAACTGCTGCCATAGTGTGAGCCAGCGTTTACACAACAGCAATGGCCCACAGACCTCATAGATCATTCTGTGGAAGGTATGTGGGGTTGTCAGAGTCTGAAAAATTATGGAGCACTCCAGAAAGGCAGTGGGAATGCTCAGGCTTCCTGCAGCCTCAAGGAAAGAGCTTGGATTGAATTAGCTGTACTAAGAACACTTGGGTTGGAGGCTGGTGCCATTTAGCCTTTGCAAATGCTTTACAGTAGTGTGGCACTAGACTGTCTTCTGTGTTTTCCCATGGCTGGGCTTGAAAGTGAAATGATGTGCAGAAGCAGGAGGGATTTCTCAGCCATGGGTGTTTTGGGACATAAGTGGTACATTCTGACAAAAGAGAGGAAGGAAAGGAAGGTGGTGCTTCACTGGAAAGAGGCCTAACACAGGGTCAGCTTTAACTTCTGTTTTAACTTACAAATGTGCTGAAGACTGTCCTCTTCAAATGTAGACAAATGTTCAAGGAGCTTTGCCCTGAGAAATCTGGATGGAGCTGAAATTGGATTAGAATTCTTAATGAAAGGAAGAACTTGTGTAAGTAGATCTGTAACAAGCCAAGGGGGGAAAAATTCTCCTTTACAGCAGTCAACCTCATCTGCATGTAGAATTAGTATTTTGAAGATACACAACAGGGGGGAAAAGTCTCTTTGTCAACAAGCAGATGGGTAAAGCTCAGGTGGATATAAAACTTACATATTTATTTCATTAGTGTTTTCTTCCTACAGTTGCCTAGTTTTAGACTAAAAAAAGGAGAAAGATTAAAATTACTGTGTGTCTTCTGAAAGATAGAGCTATTAGAGTTATAATCATTGCAAAAGAATTTAAAGAGGAGCTTAGTATTTTCCAAAACCTTTTCAGCTTTTTAATATATACTTCTGTGAAACATAACTTGAGACCTCCAGTGCCTAAATTCTTTAACAATAGAAGTGTGGTTTAACCCTAGTATTGGAGAAACCAACCAAAAATAGCCTGAAAGAACATGTGTTCTTCTCCATTGTCTTCAGGCCACCTTTAAGTCTGTTCTTTGACAAATTCTGTGATTGACTCCGTCTGTTCCCCATCTCAAGACCTATGAGGGGAGGTAAAGTCAGGCTGTTGAGTAACTGCAGTGCAGTCCAGAAACTCCTTCAGAAGCTGCAAGTGTTGTTACAGTGGTCTGTTCTTTATGAACTCTGCATGAAGAGCATAAAATTTGAAGGTTGCTGATTCCCTCAGCTATTGCACACTGAGTATCTCCCTGAAGAGATTAAAAAAAAAAAAAAGCTGAAGAGTAGAGGTACCTGGCGGCCCTTGTCTTATTCTGCCAACTTTCAGAAACTTAGAAATTGCATAAATGGTAGGCTTGGACTGCAGTTCTGACTTTTAGGCAGAGACCTTGCCCAGAGACAGCAAGAAGATTTGTATGACAGCTGGAAGTAGAAATGGAAAACAGGTTCCTGATTGTTAAATCAGTGGTTCACTTAAAAGGTCTCTCTTCTCAGAGCATGCTCCTGTTTCCTGGGGTGCTGCTCCATCTGGCGGTGAATGGATAAAGAAGTTACCACAATGCAATTTTAAGTCAGGTTCTTCTTGAGGCTTTTAATGTTAAGCCAAAAAAATTTTATGCAAATATGGATCAAATTTCCCCTTCCTAGTATAGATAGGAGTGCTTGTTTTCTCTGGTGCATTTCATGCTCATGTTTCACCACTGATTGTATTGGGGAGCCCTGGTTCCGTGGCTAAAAGTCAAGGAATTAACTTTGCAAGTGTACAGACACAGTTAGGTTCACCTGAGAATGCTTCACTGTCACCATGAGCTGTGTCAGAAAAATATTTACAATGAAGAAATGAAGCAAATTTTAAAAAACAAATTAATAAATCCCCTGCATAATTAGAATTTTGACTACTTGCCATGAGTTTTGCATCTGTTTCTGTATAAGCCAATATATGCACTTTGTTGCTTCCCATATTTTTAAATTTTTCTCTGGGCATGGTGGTGAGGTGAGGGCAGATGTAGAAACAGGCAGGGCCCTTGTGAAAAGAATCTCCACTCTAACGCTTCCTGTTGGCTTGCAAAGGAAAACAATTGGGAAGATGTCCCAAAATGGAGGGAAATATATCTACCCCTGTCATGGTTATGAGTTTGACATGGAGGAGTGTGTTTAGCCTCAAAGTAGACAGTATCAGTAGACAGTATTTTATTTTTTTTTTCCACAGGTTTTCTTTAAAACCTGAACCCCCTAGAAACTGGGAATGGGAAAAATACTTTAAATGTAGGAGGATCATTACAAAGTAATTTATATTACATCTAGGTTGTTATTACAGGCATTAGACCTCTGGCCTTACCTGGGGAAAGGCATTTTAGTATTTTGTATGTGGAGGAAAAAAAGGATATATACATATATATATATGTGTGTGTGTGTGTGTGTGTGTGTTAAAGGCAGAAATAGATGAAGGTATGTGTCTTGGTTTCTCCTCAGATTTATTCCTATAATCCTATTCACCCACTTTAAAACCATGATGTTGAGGTAACAGGTATTGTTGGGAGACAGGTTAGAAGACCCTGGAATTTCTTACATTAAGTTTCCTTAGACAAACTGAATGCCTGTTTCCTCAAGCATCCTAACTAGTGATCATATGATAGGATGTCACAGAGCTAGAGAAACTCAGTCACCATGATCCTGTGCTTCAAAGCTGAGAAAGAAAAAGCACTTGTGCTTGAGAAGCTGTCTGACCATACACACAACCTGTAGAAATGAATCAGTTCTTATTTTCACAGCAGTTGTGAAAGGCAAAACACTGATACTGAAGGGGGAGAGTCTTCCCTCTGTGAATTTCTGTTCTGGAAGCTCAGTCACAGCAGGAAAGTAATTTACAATGACGCTCTCAAGCATGTGCCACGTTCAGTGAGCTCAGAGACAACACCTGCTGAACCCACAGTAGCTACAGCACTGGGAGTTCTTAATCTACACCACTGAATTATTCAACCCCCATATAATTACATATTTTCATTTACAGCTTTAATAACTAGAGCTGGGGCAAGAGCAGCCACAGTGCTCACGCTGGACTTAGTGATCCCACCCACATGGTCTAGTCTGGTGTGTCTGGCTTCTGAAGCCCAAACAACAATCCCACCAGCATCTGGAATAACTGCAATGCAGCTTTGATCAGAACAGAAGTAGCTTGTTATAACTAGAGGAGAGAAGACTGAGCAGCAGAGTGACAGCTTGTACCCTTGGGTTTAAATACCTTAATTTCTATGACTCATCCATCACCAAACCATGTCAGATAGTGAAGGCCATAGAAAGTTGCAACAAGGAGTAGTGACATGAGGATTATTTCATAGAGGGCAGCTCTGGCCAGTCAGATGAAGAAGTTGTAGACAGTGCCTCTTTTTTTACAGAAAAATCACTCCTTTGTTAGTTAAATTGTGCTGATGGAGTCAGTTTGTTACCTGATGTAGACACATATTCCTGATGCCTTGCAATGGCATATGAAGTGTTAATTACTTATTTCCAGAGCAGCCAGATGCTTCCTTAGAAGCGTGAGAAGTTGAGCAATGACCACTCCCAACTTTGGTCCCTCTTGTCTCTTCTGATCCCCTTCTATCACCAGCTCTGTGAGGTATCTGGCACCTGTGTGACAAAGCTACCACACCCTACATTGGAATTTGACATGTCACACAGAATGATCCTAAGGACCCATTCTGACAAGGGAGTTCAGCCTGGGCCTCTGCTAACTTCCCTCATTGCTGCTTCTCCACAAACATTCGGCCTACAAATGTGTCTTTAAGAAAATTAAGCCTTTAGACAAGCAGGCAACTGAAATTTTTCAGGGCTCTAGTGTGCACCATGGCTTCTGGGAAATAACCCCTTTTTCCATAAATTACCTGAGGGAGAAATGGTTTTGTTTTTCAAAAGCTGTTCTTACACAACTTTCCTGGGTTTCATCAGTCTGTTTTCCTCCTCTTCTGGACCCCAGGTTGAGCTTATTCCTTTTATTCCTTGAGTCCCTCTGCTTTTATGCAAGGGAAGAGTCCATTTTAAGCTGAGGCAGAAATGACATTGGGTGTCATTGAGCAGGTTCAAAGGACTGAAATTCCATTCTCAGGACAAGTGTACCAATGGCTGGTTTGACTTGATAAAGGACTCCTTCAAGGGTTTGTTCCCCGGTCAATGAAACCAGTTAAAACTTTTTATTTTCGTGCCAGTGATTTGGGAACAAGTCTTAGTCCTTGGTTACAGAAAGCAACTCACAAAAGCAAGATCTATTGTTCAAAATAGTATTTCTGATCAAGCTAATCTAGTGAACAGAAGGGCCAGCTGGAGCTCACTCATGAGATACCTGGGCACATGTGGCTGAAGCCATTGCACTAGCACAAACTGCACTCGTCATAGGACCACTCAGACCACCCCAAAATCCTTTGAATTTATGAGCAAATGTGGCAGTGCCAGTAACCTTGACATCATTATCAGACACCCCACATCTGTTTCTAAGAGAAGCAAGATTTTACTCTCTCATTACTGGGAATAATTCTTCTAGCACAGCTGAAGTTCCCAAAGATTCCTCTTCATTACACTTTCATACAGGACAAGGTAAAGACAGGTACTCCACAATTAAGCTCAATAGTGTCTTACTGCCAAAGAAGAAAATACTGCTGTACCATTTATATGAGCGGGGGACAGGAATATTGTTTGTCCAGAAAGTAGAAGAACTTACAGTGCAAGTACCAACCAGGAGGAAAACCATCAGCATATCTGCAGTTACCTGATCACATTTCAAATGAGGTAAAGAAGGAAAAATCGCATTTGGTTTGTGTACAATACCCCAAAGCACCACACAAGTATGACACAATGCTGCCATTTTTCATTTTGTAATTTTTTCCACTTTAAATGCAGTTTCAATGAAGTATTTCTACATGAAACACTGATTTCTTGTTGCAGCCAAGCACTTCAGTTAAATAAACCAACATGCAGACTAGTCATTTTCATTGATTTTAATTTTAAATACAGTTCAAGAGTAATATAAAAGTTAACTAGTTTGTCTATTTAGACTAATCATTGTTTGGGTTTTTCCCCTCCTCCCCCTCAAAAATCTTCAGTGGAGTTACTTGATGCATCTTTCAGGTAACACTTTAGAAAGAACTCCAAATAGACAGAATTTAAGCTTATGTTTTCCAAAAGAGAGGGTTCTGTGTCAGACGTCTCTGGAAGTTTTCATACCTAGAAAAATAAAAAAAACCCCAAAAAGTAACAGCGGCTGCATATAAAATGGTATTTTTTAAAAAGAGTACAAATAATTTAGTCTATGCAGAGAACATGATAAATTACATCCACTTCCCACCAGGAAATTAGCAAATCCCAAATCTATTTGCATATCTAGAATATTCGCAGTTAGAGTTGTGTATTTCACCAAGATGGATTTCATTTAAGCAGTATCCAAGGAGACTCATTCAAGCTTAGTAAAACTGTAAGTTAATTTAGATTGGATATGAGGAAAATTTTCTTCACTGAAGGGGTTTTCAACCACTGGGAGTGGTGAAGTCACTGTCCTTGGTGGTGTTTAATAAAAGAGCTTGGACATGTTTTATTGGCCCTGGGTTTGTGGTGCACTCGGCAGCAGGAGGTGGAGGGTTGGACTCCATCTTAAAGGTCCATTCCAACATAAACAAGTCCAACAAGTGGTTGTTTTATGCATAACATTTTTTGGGCTAGAAACCAAAGCCTGGGCAGGTAGAAGTACGAATCTGAGGCTGGATGGTAGTGTTTTAGTAAAATCAAATGAGGAACTGTAATTCTCTAACACATAATGCAAACATATATGCACACATGCTGTCCTAATTTCACTTTTCATACTCACAAAACCAAGCAAACCATAAACAAATTAAGCATCGGAATTCACTGTTGATACACAGTGAAGAAATAGACAAAATATAATTTCTGTCTAAAAGAAAAAATAGAGAAACCTGTAGGTTTTGGGCCACCAAATTAAAACCCCTCTTTTAATCCTCAAACCCAAAATGTAAGGAATCAAAAAGTACTGCCACTAAAACAAAGGAAAGCACAAAATGTTCTCCTATGCCTCACAGTTCATAGCCCAGCTCAAGAGAGAAAAGACTGAGGGGTTTTCAACCACTTCAGCCTCACCCAGGCACTGAGCAGTGACATCAGAGATCCTACCCACAGACTGTTCATGGAGTTTGTAGTTACCTTCTAAACACAAGGCATCTGCACCAAATTACACTCCCAAACAAAACATATGGCTCTCATCAACTGCTTGCATATTCATGAGATTTTACTAATGATAAAACTGTAATTCAGGTAGTCTCAAATACTGATTAAAAAAGGGCTTAGGTTAATACTGCAGAGGCTAAATCAATAAGGCCAAACTGATAGGAAAGACATTTTCAGATAACCTAATGGATTGCCTTCAGTTCACAGTTTATCTCCAGACTACACAGGCTATCCCCAGAGAGTTATTAAACCTGTCCCTGGAAAACAACTCCTAAAGGGACTTGTGTATTTACACCCAAGGGTCTTGGTGACAGAACCAGGTCAACAAGCAACATGATTTTGTCACCCCTCACATATTCTTAAGTAAGGCAACTATGCTGGAATTATGTCTAGGAAGAGACCAAATAAAACAAATAAGCACAAACTGACAATTATCAGTGTGCTCTATCTTCCCACAACTCCAGAGCATTTGCATTATCAGCAACACAGTGCAAATGTACATATGTCAAAGGCACCTCTTCTAGAACCAAAGAAGTTTCATTGGTTGCATAGCACTTTTCTAACAAAAATAAAAAGCTGACAAATAAATATAAAAACAGTGGGCAGGACCCCTCTATACTAGAACTAAACAAAAACAATTCTAGAACACTTCTTCATCATCTCACTGAATAGCATGACAATAGTTCAGTGCTTAGAAATGATGGCCTAATGCCTAGGAAAAAAGGAACATTTGTTACAGGAGATCACTGCCATTACCATTTCAGAACTACATTTGCAGGAATGAAAGCTTCAGAAGGATTTGGGGTCATCTGTGCCTGAGTAACAGCAAACGAGGAAGCAAAGTTATAGAAGTTATCCAACATCTTCTGAGTGAACTGAAAAGAAAAAATAAGATATTTTAACGAACTTCTTTCTTCAATTTGAATTTCTGTGCAAAAGTTTAGCAGATATACAGCTCCTACACGAAGTAATTTTAGCATTGTCATCTAAAACACAGTGGGAAAGTGGATATAGTAGGTCCAGAGACAATGATCAAAACATCCCAAGTTTCAGTCTTGCCCTCAGATCTATCTGGCATCCAGAAATCACTTTAAGAATCTTCACTTGGCCTCTCCCTGCTCAATTTCATCCAACTGGACAAACAGCTTTGGGAAGAACATTTTCTGCTTGTGACAAAGAAGTGATGCAGTGACAAGAGCTGCCCCTCTCCTCCAAACTGAAAAATCACAACTCCAGACTGGGCCAAAGCTGCCATTCCAGCTCCCAGAAAAACACTTGTTAAACGATTGGAAAAGTCTGCAATCTGTCTAGCTACAACTCATCAGACTCCAGTGACAGGGCAATTTCCTTTAGCATTCTCCACAGAAGGGCTGCTGTCCTGGCATCTTTTACTACAAGATCTTGTGGGGAAAACACCTAAAGGGTGCACAGGGCACTCCTAAACTGTAGGACTAGGAAAGAAAGGAGTGAAAGAGGGGCCAAGGAATAGCAAGCCCTGTGTGCAGAGGATGAGGTTGTAGGACATTCCCAGCCAGTCCACAAATATACAAGTCTATGGTACCTCCTTATTTCCCTTATTCTTAAAAAAAAAAAAAAAAAAAGTTATGCCTTGTTTTGATGGGAAAACAAGAAATTTTCATATAGAAGATTTCACAGACAGTTAAATGATGCAGGAAAACAGAGCCTGAGTTAATAAATGCACAATCTCGTGCTCCCCTCTGACAAAAAGAGCAGAAGAAATCCTACCCTAGAACCCTATCCTCAGTCTCACCCCACTCACATGCAGAGCTCTGGTTTTTTCATACTTCTTTTTTGTATATAAGTTTATATACATTAAAAAAAGACATATTCAATCATAAATCTTCATAAAACTTACTAAAAATGTAATAGGAGAGCAACTCCTTAACTCAGGATAGCAACAGATGATTTTGCCATTAAAAATACTTTTGTTATAATGTAGCAGTTCCAAAGAGCTGATGTCAAATGTTAAATGAAAGCCATTAGTTATTGACAAATCTTCTCCCAGTCATATATGCCCTTCCTCTGCAATCTACTGCCTCAAAGGTTTCCTTCCACTATGATCTCACACATTTTCTCTGTAGGAGTAAGTAGTACTTTACCCTTTGGGTCAACTGCATTCCTTGAAGGCAATTACAATTTCAGTTAAGATGCTCACAGTTAGATGCTGCTCTTTTTTTAAACAAAAAAATTTCACTTAGCTGAAAATAACATTTGTAAAAATGTTATGCAATCATGAAGTCTTTTTTTTTTTCTTTTAAATACTACTGCCAGAAAAATCCATTAGCCACCTTGCAAATGAACTAAGTGGCACATTATTCCTCACAGCTTAACCACTGCTATAATAAAAATTGATGGAATCTGAAGTATTATTTAGGTGTCCTTTGTCTCTAACAGCTCCAGAAAAGCTCAAATAACTGTCCTATACAAAAATAGCTGTCAGTCAACTCCTAGTCAAGGTAATTGCTGCAAGAAACATTACCTATTTGGAGCTACAAGGTTTATAAACTGTCAATGAACATCAGCTACAGTATCAGGATTACTGTACAATTACAATTACCAGTCTACCTCAGCAAGCACCTGGAAGGAAAGTGAGAACATAAAAAAGACCTGAAGAAAAGCTTCACCAGCTGCTGAAATATTTAAAGAACATGCCAGAGCTGTCAGTGTTAGGGAAATCAAGACCCACTATGGAGGTCTAGCTTGCCTTGGACTGCTGTTGGACTGCCACCTAACTGCCAGAGCTGGTTGAGGATTTCCAGAGGTTCAAACTAATGGACAGGCTGGGTTAAAAAATGGCACATATTGTAGCCCAAGGCCTGATCCACAGAGAAGGCACTGTGGAAAAACAAAAATCTTCCTGTGGGAAAGGGCATAATTCTGTAGCTCTGCAGAGCTACATCATAAAGATTTCTCTTGGGAAACTGGTACACCTGAATATCTCTCTGCATCCATACCCACATTTGCCTTAACTTGTGAGTAATTTTTGACCGTCCCTGCAAGTCTACGTACTGAAGTTTCAGCACCTACAAATCATCAGAGATCCACTCTCTTGCATGTATTTAGTCATAGCTGCTCCTCCAAGAAGTATCATAAATAATTTTGCAGTTGAGTGACACTGATACAAGTGAATCCCTTGGCCTCATGTCACTGAGCATGCGAATTCCAGTCTTTCACAGGAGACAGTTTTTCAGTGTAGGATAAAGCAATTTCATAGGATCAAAGCATCCAACCAAATGATTTGACAATTACTAGGTTGGTTACAATCCTGCCACTCCCAGCAGCATCCCCTACCCACTCCCCAGTTAGTGCTTCAGAGGCTCAATGAGACTTCCATAGAACAGAGAATTTCTGAAAACAGAATGTCCAGGCTACCTCTGTGAATGAATCTACTGATGACACAGCAGCACTTGCAACAGGAGTCTGCTGGGCCAGGTTCTCCAGCAGTTCCACTGAGATTCCAATCTGAGCCACTGTTGGCGTCTGTGGGAGGTTCATGGCACCAAAGGGATGTTGACTTCCCTTCCCTGAAAGCACCACGGACAGCACACGTTAGGTTTGGCACACACGTAAAGGCTGTGTAACTTAAACCACCGTGTTTCTCCTGTAGAAGGTATTCCCCAGTCCCTGTCTCAGGAAATACAGAAAAACTACAGTCCAAGCACAGGCATGAGTACACACAAGCGCAACAGATGGAACAGTGTGACTGGAACATTTAAAAAGCACGACAGATCATAAGGAAATTTCTAAAAAACAGAAAAACATGACTTTACAGCTCCCTATGAAGGAAATGGGTTCAAGAGGAAATACGATCAGTGAGTGAAAGACAGCAGAAACTTTCTCTACAGGAACCAAGCTTTTAATTCACGTTTTGGCAATTGCAGATAAACAGGAAATATGCAGCACTGCTGCAGTTGTTTGATTCACTCATTAAAGGCAGGTTCTAGTGAACCTGCTCTGAAAAAGTAGAGAGCACTAGTTTATGATCCCTCTGACTCAGGGAGGGCTGGGCAGCCCCAGGTCTCATCTGAACTGCTAAAACCCACCAAAAGCAGCAAAGGTCAAAGAAATAGCCATGGAACAGAAAGGCCTCTGACTTTGCAGGTGCCACAAAGAAAACAAGGAACCATCCCCAAACTGCCTGCCACAAACACAGGCATCGTCCCAGCCCTCTGCCCTCACTTCTGACCTTTCTCAACCCATACTTTCAGTCCCAGCTTCAGGCAAGGTCTCTGTAAACAAGGACAATCAGTCACTTAAATCATGTCCTCTTCTGTCAGCATCTCTAAAGGAAAATGCAGGAAAAGATCTGTGGGACCACAGTGCTATCAGTAAACAAGCACCTGTGTTTGTGGGAACACCACAGTCAAGTACCCTCTTAACACAGAGGCAATGTCTCAGCAGCACTTCTGGCCTTTTACTAGCAGAAGAGCGCAAAGCTAATCAAGAGGTGTCCTGCAGACCAGTCAGCATTATCTTGAGCTGCAAGAAAGACTAACGGAGATCAAAAGCACCGACTTAGTCAAAAACTCAGCCAGCAAAAACCGTCTGACAAGTCGAACTGAGATCAAGACTGAAGACCTCAGGAACGTGACCATTCCTCTGCAGAGACACAAGGCACAAAGCAGCAAACAGCCAACCCATGCAGGAAGTACATTCACAAACTCAGCACCCTTTCAATTGAGGCAAAGTGCTAGTCCTCACTCCAGATCCTACAACTGCAATATGTGCTACCTTAGGAGTAAAGCATTCCTATTAAAATGTTACTTAAACACAAGGTAAGCAAGAAGAGAGGTCATCTCCTGAAATGCTATTTAGAACCTCTTCTGAGAAACGTCACTGCTGTATGACCTCAACATTTGCTGTTGATAGAGGCTTGCTTGATACAAGCTATTAGAAACCAATATCAAATTCATTATTAAAGAATCCCAATAGCAACTGAGCTGGTACAAATTTTGCATCTTGTAACATCTTCACCTGAAAAATTGATATTTCAATATAAATGTAACATCTTCAAGCAACAGGCTCTGTTACCATGTATGATTACTTCAGACAGTTATGAGCCAAACAATAAAATACATCCATTCTATTCACTTTCCATGAACTCCCACAGAACCACGGCCTTGGAAAGATGTCTGCCTGAAAGTGTGAAATAAAAGCATCCATTGTCATCCTTACACCAGGAAAAACACACCACGTTTTCCATGCTTGGCTTTTGCAATTAGCATTCCAAACCTTACAAATGCAAAGAATGTTAATCAGTACTGAAATACAAGCTCAGTTTTTTGCATTCAGACCTACACTCTCCAACACATTACATCACCACAGAGCAACTGCTATCAGGAAAGTATTTTCCACCCATTTCTTTCCTTTCATTGGACCTTTGATTCAATGATTGAGCCCTCACTACCTTTCAGCCCAATCACAACAAACCCTTACCCATGTGTAGGCCTCCAATGCAGACATCATATTAGAGCATAAACAGTGTCACAGCAGAGAAGTCTGTCATGGAAAAGGCTCTGCTGTAACTCTTATCCATTTGTGAACGTACTTCCTATAAGGGTGCAAAATACAAGTCCAAAGTTTGTTTTCTGTTTCTACCACACCTTCAGGCACAACTGAAAACCAAAAAGAAACCTTACAATTCAAAGGCAGGGAGCATTGTAGACTACCTTCTTTATGTGCAAACAAATGAAACTCTGCTACAACCACTGCTTCCCAGGGAGCTGACAGGGACACACCTTTGGTCTTCTCAACCAGGTATTTAACCCGAAATGCAGAGTTCAAGATCAGTAAGGTCTCTCAATGATTCAAGCTCTCTGTTACGTAGTCTTCTCCACCTTTAAATTGTTTATGGCCACGGAAACTTAGATCGTGTAGCTTACGCTGAGTCCACAGTCAGAGGTAATGAGTCAGAGGTAATGCAGACAGTGGGAATGGCAGAGCTCACTGCTGCTCAAATCAGGCACAGCAGTGCCTCCAGGCACCACAAATGTGTCCAGCTATGCCACTGAGTTCTTCCTGGAGAGCAGCCCGTACTGCGAAATGATGGCTCATCATGCAAAAAGCATCAGGAAATGTATTTTCCTCCAAAGCTGTCCGAGAGCACACACCAGTGAGTCTTTCAAGCATGGGAAACATATACCAAAAGCACTGGTGATATGCTTTACTGTTGCACTAACCACACAGCTTTGGGATACACAAAACCACATCCCTCCAAACCCTTCCTGCAGTTGCTCCCTCTTCTGAAGAAAGCCCAAATTTTTGAGTTATTGTATGATCAGAATTCATTTTGCTCTGCGGCTTGAGAGCCCTTGTCTCTACATACTGCCACATCCAGGACTGACTCAAAAGAAAGCACGCCATGTTATGAATGAATTCATTTTAGCAGAGCAACCTCAATGCTTAATTAAACCGAGAGTCAAGTTAAAGATGTAGACTACATCCAAGCCTACAAAAGCCAGGCACTACTTTAGCACTGTAACACTTTAAGTTGCTTGACTGATGTATGTGTTCCTTTCATAAGACAAAGGTGTGCCATTGGAATGTCTCATCATTTTTATGCACACAGCAACCCCCTCATGTACTGAGGAAAACACATGCACACACAGACACACGCACCCCCTACTCAATGTTCCAAAAGTATTAAAACATTTGGAAAGCTGCTTTCCAATGAGGACACTCTCCATTTGTTAATTTTATAGAGCAACTGCCCCTGGCTGGGTAGTGCCAACTGTCAGAAATCACTGCCAGGCTCTACTCCCTGCAAAACCTGTCTGTGCTACAAAGAACACAACTGCTTTGCAGAGGAAGCTGAAAGAAAATGCTGCTGGCATGTCTGGACAAACATCTAAAAACATGGTAGGGAAGTTACAGGATCATTTTTCCTCTATGCAGAGGACAAAACCACATCAAGTCTGCTTAAAAGAATTTCCAGATCAACATCACACACAAGAGAAGATGAGAGAGAAATTTCACAAGCAACAGTAACACACAGACAGACTTCCATGAAGCTGACAAGCTGCTTCTAGCACTATCTGAAACACAGAGTGCTGCCTTTTTAAGTAGCTTTTTGTTCAAAGCAACCTTCACACATTTATCCCTTATGCATTCAGGAGCACATCACCAATTGCTATGTTCTTATTGCTACCAGTCTTACCAGATTTCAGACCAGAAATTTTGAAGATGGCACTTGGCTTCTCATTAGTGACAAACCCCAGCAGCTGCCACACTGCCATCCCACTCTGGTCTGGGTAACAAAAATAGACAGATCCTCCCATTCCATCTGGAAATGGTACAGTTCCCAGCATGAAGACCACTACATGGTTGATGTTTTCATAGTCTGGTAAATCAAATACAAATTTGTCTTCTGCCACTTGTTGAGGTGCAGCTTGTACCTAAAGAGAACAAAACCTTTATTAGTATTAACATGGTTTTTCATCGTCATCTGGCTGTGAATTTCCTTTTACAGAAACACACCTAAAGTGGTACATAACAAAAAAGTGAGGAACGTACTAGCCTAAAGAGCAAATAGCCAGATAAAAGTCAAACACAGCAGAAGAACAACTGCAAAAAATATTACCAGAAAGACACAACAGTCTTGTTCTACCTGCACTGAACACATATCCCACCCGGGACTACAGGATCAGAATACCTTCGCTCCCCATGTGCGTAGGAGGAAAATAGGGTGCAGAAGAGGTTGCCAAGTCACTAAGAAGTGGCTGTTGACCACCTGGCTGGCACAACCCCAGGATCATGGAAACCTGTTCACATAGGAAATACAATAGACCTTGAGAAAGGCAGAAGAAGGATGGCTGAATGCCAGAGCAAAAGATACCCTCCTCTTTACCCGAGATGCCACATCCTTGCAGCCAAGGCACAATCTAGCCTTAAAAAGCTTCTTTTAAGCTCCCAGCTCGTCTCTGAAGAGACAACATTGACAGGGGGATGGCAAGCGCCTCCCGTCAAGGACGCTGGACAAGGCAGCTGCCTGTGGGGACGCGGGGCAGGAGCCAGCCGAGCGCCGGGCAGGTGGGGACCCTGCCTGCGGCCCGGGGGGACCAAGGGCCCCGCGGCAGCTCCACCCCGCCCCCGAGCGGGTTGAGGGCCCCGCCCGGGCCCGGGCAGCGCTCACCAGCCTGCCCGCCACCAGGCAGCCGAACATGGCGGCGGCCGGGGAACCCTTCAGACGCCTCTCTATTCCCGAGCCTCCATGAGCGCCGTCCCCGGAAAGTCAACACGCCCCCGCTCACCCCGGCGCCGCTGAGTCACTTCCGCGGCGCCGCCACCGCGGACTACAACTCCCGCAGTGCAACGCGCGGCCGCGCGCAGGCGGTGTGGGCGGCTTGTGATGGAGCATGACGGGAGGTGTAGTTCTTTGGCGTCACCGCGCTGATGGGCGGTGCGCTGTGTGGCCCGGCTCCTGTGGGCAGGAGCGTTGTCAGCAGAAGTGCCACGGAGTCTTTTACCCTTGTGTTTTCAGCTAGGCTGAGTTATAACAGATCCACGATAATGGCATCTAGACATATGACTTGGTTTGGGAAGACAGGTATCAGCCAGGGAAAGCTTGGAGTTTCCCTTGGATGGAGAATGTAAACCCCCCTAGCCCCTCCAAATTATAATTTTGCAATTAAGGACTTTCAGGCAAAGATTTGGGAATAGGAATAACTGTTCTTTGCTAGGAATATCAACAATACAAATCTAGTAGTACAAAAAAAACCAAAAAAACTTAGAAATCCTGACAGTCAGAAACACAACTTGTTGGTTAGGGAAGCAGTCCAAAGTAAGTCGTCCTGGAGTGGCAGATGGGGTTCTCTTGGGGAAGAGATGAGCCTGTAGAAGAGGGGCCAGTGATGGCAAGAAGAGTCCGGTCTTCCTCCAGGAATCCAGTGGAACCAGATACCTGGTGTTCCTATGTGTCAGTTTTTATCCAGGTAGGAATGGTTGGCTCCCCACCCCACTGGGTGGAGCATCTCACAATGGGATGATGTAAATGGGTAATGTCACTGGTGAGCCATTAGCAGCAGATATCCCTCTGGAGGGAGGATGGGTGGTGAAAGAGATAAGAAACAGTACCCCATCCGGTTTTAACAGCTGAGCCATTATCAGAAAGGCACCCATCCCCCTCCCCCTTGGGAGTTCTTTATCTCCTGGAGTTACAAGAGATTACGAAAAATATCTCCCCAAATGCTTTCAACAGATGAAATAGAATACACATTTTTGGTTCCATAACCCAAGACAACATGGGATGAAATCAGACATCAGAAGAAGAAAATGAACAGGGAGACGAGGAGAAGCAGTTCATCTAGTAAATCTCCATAAATTATGATAGAAGTTCCCCTCAACTCAAGACACAAAGATTGTTTTTCAATCTCTGTTTACAGGACAGTTCTCTTGCAAGTTAGTTCAATATAATGTGCACCCGTGTTCTTTTGCCTGAGGGAGGCTCCTATGCTTCATTGCTTGTGGTCTCCTGGGTGTCAGAGCACAGGCTGGCTGGGCTAGATGGAAACAAATCGTTCCTTTGACTGGGAACAGTGTTCTGCACTTTCTATAGAAGTCATTCTTTTAAACCTTGTTCTCATGTGTCTTTTGGTGTTTACACAGCTATTTTAATTCATGCTTCAATCTTAATCATACCCGTGTTACTGTTTCTATCACAAATCTTTACGAAACCTCTCCCTCTTTACCATGCCAGTGTGCTGCTATGGACTCTGAAACCTGTGATTGGCCCATCTCTGTAGGAAATGTCAGGGTGTTTCCTGCAGCCAGGATCACATTTGGTGGATGTGTCAGCCATCCTGTCCTCAGTCATCCCAGGCCTCGAGCACTGCACCCGTGGCTTATGGCAGAGGTGTGTCACTGGGGAAGCTCCCAGGGTTGCTTTTGTTGCCCACTTTGTGGTAGTTAAGTTTTAGCAAAGGATTGTGCTGCCTTTCCAAATGCTAAAAACTTAAACAAAATGAAGACCCCAGTGCCTGCTATCAGATGGAGTAAGCAACCTTTCCCTTGCAGTGTGAAAATATGAGGGAATTATGAGAGCAAGACCTATTAAAAATGCTGATGGTAGCCCATGGTTATTTGTACAGGCCGGATGGAATGTGTATTTCTGCCTGATTCACCTCTTGCACGTAGTAAGAAGCCCAGGTGTAAGAAGTATAGAGGCAATAGTGCAGAACTGCTTAGTCCCAGGCCTCATTTTGAATTTGAACCTTTGCAAGTGAGTTCTCCACTTAGCAGGTGCTTTTCCAGCTGGCCCTCATGAACTGGAAAGAAAGAAAGTGTTTTAAAGCTTGAGATATTGCAAATTAGTGGAGGGTGGCCAATCTGCAGTGCAGCCACTGAGACACAAGTAATCTGCTAATTAGGCAAGAGCTCATTTTAGATTGCCAGTTTGCTGCAAACCTCTGAGATTACACCATGTCTAAAAGGCTCAGAGCAACTCCATCTTGCAGCCTGATCTCAGCAGGGCTCTCATGCACTCTTGCTTAGGCATGATTTTTTAAAATTTTATTTTAATGTAAACCTAATTATTTACTATTTATCTAAACTGGTGGAGCTTTCTGTGCAATGACAGCAGCAGAGCCATTGCTGCTCCCCCTGTCAAAAGCTAATCTCAGCCTCTTTATGAAGTTGCTCTAGAATTTACTTATGACACAGATGTTCACTTGCACTCCTGCTAAGATCCATGCCTTAATGCTGTTTAGGTACAAGAAGGTCACATGAAGCAGGCACATTCCCTCTGTGCTGCAAGGGAAGGTATTTACTATTCCATAGTGACAGATAGTGGTATGACACAGAAAACAGTTAATTTTAGAGAACCTTTGAGAAGAAGTTTCTGTTTCTGGGTGAGGCAAAGGCAGGAGTAAGAGGAAGAAACCTCAGGCAAGTTGATTACAGACTGACACAAAACTTCACCTGTACAATGGTGGGTGGTGTGCCAGAATATATGCTGGGATCCCATTTGAACACACAGACCAGAAGCATCTACACCTGTCTGAACATGGGTGCAGTGAGGTGTGGACACTGGATGAGCAAGAACTGTGAAAAGTAACTATTTTCCTGAATAAACAGTAATTTTCTTGTACTTTCTTTCACATTAGTCACAGTTGCAAAGGCAGCAATAGCTTGTAAAATATTCATGTGGTAGGGTGGGATGGGGTTTCGTA
Organism: Hylia prasina; assembly: GCA_013397195.1. NCBI lineage: Eukaryota > Metazoa > Chordata > Aves > Passeriformes > Sylviidae > Hylia > Hylia prasina. The sequence goes on from VYXD01002841.1 coordinate 84,012, forward strand.
GCTCCCCTTTCCTCTTTCTCTGGACTCCGTTTTCTCTTTCTTTGCCAATGTATTTTTCTGCTCTCTGTCTAGTCTCCAGGCCATTAAGGATTTCATGAACTTATGTCATTTGCATGTTTTCCAGCCTGAAGGGCTGTAGCCTATGTAGTCATTTATTGTGCAGAAGTTGTTCCATATTTTTTTTGATCATTCTCATGATTCCTTGGTCCATCTCCCCAGATTCTCTGCAGGGGAGCAGTCAGCCCCGCAGCCAGTTCTAGTGTCAGCATTGGGGAGGGCACTGGACAGATCTGCCCACAGGTGCACGTCTCTCCCATTTTGGGAAGGTGGTAAAGCTCTCGTTTTTGGCCCTCTGAGATCAGATGGTATAGAAGAATGAACTCTTGGCCTGTTCCCCTGACTTAGCAAGCCTGGGATGTTTCAAGAATTGTTTTCTCTGTGTAGCTGAGGAATCTTAGAGCTTAATTTCTTGAGAGCATGCATGAGGCCGCCACTGGGTACCGGGAATGTTGGGATATTTGGGATAGTGGAAATGTGTGATAAGAAGGACAGGGTTATGTACTGGCGAAGGAGCTGCCTCATAGGACAGAGAAGGAACAAGGCTAAACAGAGCGTGCAGGAATGTGATGTCAAGTGGCTCAGGGTCAGTGAGTCTAAGGTCACTTCAGAAAGAGATTTTAATTGTCTCTGTGCTGAGCAGTGGCCTGTATTTGTGTGTAGCTGCTTTCCTCAGTGCTGCTGACCCATATGTGTAAATCTTCTCCCTTTTGAAGTCAGTGAGCATTTTGTTTATAGAAATAGTGATCAGGAAAAGTTACAGATAAATCTACAGAGGTTGAATATTTACTTGGAGGCTGGAAAAAAGAGCCCAAGTGCCCAGCTTAACTGCAGACTAGTTAGGCTCTTTTGCGTGAGTTTAAATAGCTGCATAAAGCAATCAAAATCTGGAGACTGTGAACACAGATGCAATTGGTGGCACTATTTTATATTAAAAAATTTTAATTTGCATTATAATTTTCCACTGTTATGATCTTTGCTTTCCTGCTTCTCAACTTTTTCAAACTTTAACCACTAGGACTAAAGTTCTTTTCAGAAAGTGTTTCCATTAGTTTATATTTTTATTTATGTAAAAGGTTCACCCAGAATGCTTCTGTTGATTCCAAGACATGGGTCAAAAAATGCACTGTTTTGCTCAAGATAAAAAATTAAAATTTGGATGACCTGTTCATTCAGAAGCTCTAATTCCCTCATGTTGTAAGAGGAGGGATTTTCAATTTGCTGGCAGGTAGTCTTGAATCAGAAAATGTGCTGTGAAAATAAGCTCGCCTGTATCCAGATATGAAATATTTGGAGAATCCCAGTTTGTACATGCCCAGGAGAAATGTATGTAGCACCACAGGTTCCATCCATGCTGAGCAAGTCTCACTGAGGCTGCGGAAGTTTGTCTGTAGCTGCCTCTAGGCAGAAGGCAAGAAGAGAGTATTGAGCACTTCTTACCCAACCTAACAACCTGAGGGAAGTACCTAAATTAAAAACAGTTTCCTTCTGTTCTTTCTAGACAGTGGCTCCTCTAAGGCAGAAACTGTCCTCTGGAAGAGCATCTTTGTATTTTAGAGAAGACATCTTGGCAGTTCAGCCTTTTAACTGAGGAGACTCAGTTGCATGGGAATTTAAGTGGGAGAAACCCAGACTCTTCTCCAGCTCATGGTGCTGGTGTTTAGGTATGATAGGAGGTGCAAGTGGGGAAAGGAGGAGTAGTGAAGGTGGGGGGAGGCATAAGGGCAATAGGTTGCAGCAGAGGGCAGGAAGGAGGAAGAATATAGTTTACTTTTCAGTAGCACTGATTTTTTTGAGATTTGGGAAATGGTTTTAAAACCCCCTTGGCAACTGAAAGAGATGATGACTGGTTTGGTCAGAAAAAAGTGCCTGGCATGTTGACTTTGCATGGCCTGTTCTTTGCCAGTGGTAGAGAGGAAATTGGAGTCTGTACTGTGAATTTTATTTCACTTACCAGCAACCTTGAAACCTCTGCTAGTGTTATCTGGCAGCACCTGACTGGTTCTTTGAGAGCTTTAGCTATGGCAGAATATTTGCAGAGTATAGGAGATCATGTAATCTGTTCCTCAGATGACTTTTTGGGATTTGAGTTCCATGGAATTTTACTGCATTTAAGGTCTCTGAATCTTTATGGAGAGAATTATTTTGTGCATGCTGAGACTGAATTTACATTTTTTAAGTGAATAACATCTTATCACCAGCAGATGGTGATAAACCACCAGGGTTTGGCATTTTAAAAACCACTCTTGGTGTCTGAAACTGAGACTGGCTCTGGTTGTATCTGCTGAAAAACTGTTCTGTTCGGTTTAAACCCTTATCAGGATGAAAGAGTTCATAAATATATTAATGATGTGTCATTAACTGGCAGGCAGTGAACTATACTTTCAGGATCAAAACTAGTTGGGGAACAGATAAACCAAATAATCCCAAGGACCATCAGTCTCCTGCATGCCGCACATACACAGAGATACGTGTCCCCAAGACTTGGCGTACAAGCAAACCAAACTTCTTTTTAAAATGCCATCTGCATTTGGAATTTAAAATCCACTACACATCAAAATAATTTTTTGTAGATCACTATGTAAGGATTTTTTGGAAGATATTTCTATTTGGTTATGTAAAATCTCTTTAGACACCTACGCTGTTTGAGTGTCTCTCCAAGCATGTCTTAACCACTTCAAATGGACAAGTCTGGCTTCCCTAAAGCTATCAGTTTAATTCTGTTTGGTCTAAAGTTGCTCTGCCGCCTTCTTGTATGAATGAATAAAAATAAACTAGTATACAAACTACTTAAGGAAAAAAGTTTCTTTTGATTTATAGCATAAGCAAGACACATTCTCTGGACTTTATTGATGAATGTTAACAAAAGGTGTTGTCCAAGCATAGCTTTCTAGGTCCAGCTGTGCTAGCTCCATTGGTTTGTGTCTTCTGCTTAACTTTACATGTTCATCAGTCCTCCTGTTAAAGTGTTTTGCTTCTTCAGGTTGCTTGCTAAGTGTTCCCCAAACTGTTTTAGGCATAATAATCTGGATTAGTATAAACAGATTCAGTATTAGATCTGTTAACTGGGGATGTTGTGAATGAAACAGTGGGTAAAACAGACACAGCACAAAGTGACACTGCAGCTTCAGGTGGTGGTGTTGATCTACAGCACACATGGAGACTCCTCACCTTTAGTTCTTGCTTGCACTGTCCTGTCTTCTACAGCTCATTAAACTCTGTTTCTCAGCTTTTGATAACGGCCAATCCATGATGTTCCCCTTATATGGGTATTCACAAGAGCCAGCAGATCTTAGGTGCCTGAGATCCTCTGATACATCAAAGGTGAGCAAGGCATAGCTCACTCCCAGTGAAGAAAACTGCTTCTCTAGGAGCAGGAGCTTTCTACCTGTTTGCTGTTGGTGTTGCTATTCTTTGGGTAAAATTACCTTGCTTTTCTTAAAATTTGAAAGAAATGAGTAGGAAATTCTACACCACAATGACTAAGTTCACTGCTGGTGTTGGGAGAAGGTGAGAGGAATATGCAACTGCTGAAAGGTGAGGTGTGAACTGATTTTGAGGGTTGTTCACAGGACTGCAGGGGGTTGACTTTGCTTGTCTTGGTCTGTTACAACTTGGCATTGAGACATCATAGGTGAGCATTTCTGAACTCATTCTGTCCGAGGTGAGAAGGTAACCTCCTCGTGTTTCACTACGTCTCAAATAATACATACTGACTTTCTGGCTTGCTGTGTATGGAATGGACTAAGCTTTATCATTGTACTCTTTGTAGTTAATTGCACGTGTTGTTAACTTCTGCTCTTAGAAACTGGGGTAACTTTTCATCATACCTGACTATAATTGGCTTCCCTGTTCAGAATGGAGAACCTGGTCATTTGGCTGTGCTTTGAGTCCTCAGCTTTGCTGACATCCCTCATAGTGTTTTTCTGGTTCTCACTCATGATTGCAGACAGCTGCTGTCCTGGTGGGGCTAACCTGGATGTCCAGAAAGGTCCCATTACATTTCAAAACTGCCCAAGTGGTTTTTGTTCAGTCTCATCTCACTACATACAATAGGGGTGAGATTAGCGTCAGCTTAAGCCATGGTGCACTTGGGTTCAGGATCTGTGCTTGCTGTTTGTGTGGGCTGGAATACTTCCATGAAAGACAGGTGTGACTAAAAGCACCACCTACTCTCATTGTCATGCTAATAAATCAGCTTTATAAAATACATGTACTCCTGTCTTTGCAAGTAGAAATGTAGCATGAGGGGTGTGTTTTATTCAACCCAAAAGAACTTTTTTTTAGAAGATAATTTGCTTTTTTTGAGTTGGTTACATAGAACTTACCAGTGAAAATACAGAATATAACCCTGTAGCCTTTCTTTGTGAAAGCAGTCTAATGAAGTTCTGCCAGGGTTAGAGGATTTCCATGTTGAAAGACTTGATCTTAATCTCTGCCTATCTGCTAATTAAAAACATGCATTAGAAATGTGGTTCAGTTTGGCTTTGATTTGGGTTTGGAAAAACATACTGAGATACATGATCAATCCTGAGACACCCTGAAATTCTTCAATTCCTAGTAAGTTTAAAGGCTGTTATGGTACCCAGCAACCCTTGGATGGAAGTCTGGAAAAACACTAAGGAAAAAGAAATGGTTTTTCCTTTGTGAAAACCTATCTGCATTTCAGACAAGCCAAGCAGGACAGAGTAATGCTTCCTACACAGTGATGGAGAAAGGCCTTAGTGCTGAAGGATGGGTAGAAGTATTACACCTCTGTAGGCATTGGCTTCAATGAAATGTGGTAGTTTCCATTAGGGGATGTTATTCTCCATGTTTTCCCAAGATTCCTTCTGAAAACTAGTGCTTGTGCTTCTGGGGAGCTTTGCAAATTAAAAATCTGCACTACCACAGTTCTCATTAAACAATTTGGTTGGTACTTGTGTACTGGACATAGGAAGAATCAGCCTGAGTTCAGAATTGCATTCAGTTTTGCAGCCAAATTGTGCATCTCTCCCATGAAGACACTTGGATTACTTTCTCATTCTTTTTCTTGTATTCCAGCCAATCCTGCTGAGTTATAGTGAGCTCTGAATCCTCAGAGCTCACTATAACTTACCCGTTATAAACTGTGGGTCTGTATTTCAAATACTACCAATGTTATTTAAGAATTTGCATGCATCAGTCCACTGGAAGAGATGGACAGTGTCACCCAGCCAGCATTTATAAGCTCCCTTGGGAAGAAGTGATGCTTTTTCTTCCTCATCTGACAAATCCCTGTCCTGTCAAAGATGCTGTAATTGATCTTTGTCATTAAATTCAATAATGTCCAAATTTACAGATCTACCTTGTTTCAGGCTAATGCAGATAAATGAGGTTCATGGTAAAATATTGACTTTTACTTGGCACCTATGCACCTCAGCATTTTATGCCTTTGATTAACATACAAGCAAGGCTGTAAAATCAAATAAATGAATGCAAGGAGTAATGTTTTATTCTCTTTAAATGATATATGAGACATAGCTATTTATAGCAAGGGGTTGGGAGAGAAATGTAAAGCTAAGCCAATTCTAGGAATGCTGATACAGGAGATTCAGTGAAAAATTGATATTTGTATGAGGAAACTTCTGTAGCGAAAGTCAGAACACCATGTAGTGGTGTAGAGCTCATTTATTTGTGCCTTGATCATGGTCTCTACCCAGTGCAGCCAAACATTACATAAGAAGCATTTTTTAAAAATAAGGCCCAAGTTTTTAATGCTCAGTTACTGGAATTCCTTGCTCGGGACTGTGATAGATCATTTATATGGAAGTCTTTAAAGCAAGATTTTATGCTTCTCTGCAGGCAGTGCTGCAGCTGAGCTCTGAATGCTGGACTTACTAAAGAAACATCTCAAGCAGATGATCATTATGCAGGAGTCCAGGCTGGATGGTCATGCTGATCTCTGTATGGATGTGACACACTCAAATTAGAGAATGCTTATTATGCAAATGCTGTGATGAGTTCAAGCTACTAAGGACCTCCAGATATTTTAATAATTTAAGACAGAATGTCCTCAGAGAGATGATTCCCTTGAAATAGTGTTTATCCACTGCATGGGAAGCTGTTCAGATCTCACTGAATCCATAGCCAGGGGAATTTTCAAACTATCTCACTTGAGCACAGCAAAAATACTGACTCATTTCAGACTTATTCCCTCGTTATGCAAAATACATATGCACAGTGATCCATGCAAATTACAAATAGGCAGATCCTTAAAGGATGTAACTTGCAAAAGCTCTATCAAGGGGAAATCTTTAACAGATTCTCTCAGAATGCTGCGTATGAAACATCTTTCTCCACAAATAATGAGGACAATACAGTAATGTGAAAAGTGTGACCAATGTAAACACAGACCCTTTATCTGCTTTCCTTGCTGTCAGGATTATTGTGGATTTAGACAGGAACCACAGAACCTCGTTGAGCTTTCTTTTGAAGAGGGGAGGGTTTTTAGCATGGATGCATTAGAAAATGGCTGAAGGGGGAACATGAGCAGAGCAGTTTTCCTGCTGGAACAATCTGGAACAAGATCACTGTGGGGTACTCTGATTTCAGACTGAACATTGCTTCATTGCAGATACTTAGCTTGCTCCCAGGACAAAATCAATTTTCAGGAATAGGAACTTTTATTTGGGAATAAGGAGTCCATAAGGAAAGATACTGCAGAAGAGCAGTCATCCACCTGTGTATTTTGGCTGGCCTGTATTTACAGAGCATCAGAAAACTGAAACAAAATGCTGTAGTGGCATTGCTTCTTTCCACCTCCTTAGTTATGTGGCTGCCCTGTGCTCCAGAAAAGCTTTCCTGGACCATTTTCTCATACTGCCAGTCTCTGAAATAAGGAGTACCTAGTTAAAGATCCTTTCTGGCATCAAATTATAGGAAAAAGAGAAAAAGTTTTCATAAGAACTAGATCTCCTCCAGAACCCATTTTTCAGGTAAGTATCTCTGTAATATCTAACCATAAGGTCTCTCTTTGTCATAATATTGCTTCTGGGGATTTTGCTGCCTGTTGGATTTCCCAGCTCTTACAAAAGGGAAATGACTTCGCTTCAGCAGGGAAGTTACGATATCTTGAAGTGTCACAGGAGTCCACGTCATTTTCTCTTCTGAAGTTAGGAATGAGACAGCATTATCCAAATGGATCCTGGGAGGTGATCCAGGATTTATGGGATCTCTCCTGACTACCAAATGTAGACAGCTTGCTGAGTCACTGGATTCAGTACTCTGGGCTGCCTTTACAACTGATGGAATGTAAAATGTGTGCTTTCATCTAAGCTATTCCAGATACTTTCCACAGGATGCAATACCCCACAAAGATAAAATGGCTATTTCTTTCCATTTGTTACAAAGTGTTGGGGGTTAAGTTTGTTCCTTTTACTTAGAGNCCCCAGGTACAGAGATCTAAACTATAGAGATGTAGAGTTAAGTGAATTAGGCTGAAGCTCTCTTGTCTTTTAATACATTTTATATAAATGTGTGCCTTTAACTGTAATCCTCAAAGAGGGATAAAAGGGTGTGAAAACAGATCATATGCTCTCTTAAAGAAATGGTCTTCAGATCAGGGCATTGAGAGGCTCTGAGAAGGATTATGTCCTCTTCTGTAATGAAAAATGTTTAACAAATCCTGAGAAGTTTTGTAAATTTATGTATGGGAAAAAAAAAAAAAAGCAAGCCTGACAGTCCTTCACACAATTTCTTTGTTTCAAGGTCATCATGGATTAATTTTGGAGAACCATGGAATCAGTTGTGTATGTCCAATAAATTATGGAAGATAATTAAGCTATTCATTTTAACTTCAGTGCTTCATTTTAGTGTCCTTGTGGATCTGCAACGCTTCTTGGGTGCTTTTTTTGCAATAAAAAACTTGGATAGACCCATTAGTTTGATGAAGGCATTGGTGGAATGCTGTCACGTGATTTTCTTCTGTGTAGAGTTACTGTAATTGGTTCTGTGAGCAGATAAATCTGAGTTGTTACCTTTATTTTACAAGTGGAATAGCAAGACAAAAAACGGTTTCCATTGGCAGCAGTGAGCTTTGTATCAGGCTGCAAATGTTCCACTCAAAATGTCACAAACTTTGTGGCACATTTGGGAAAAGAATGCAGAAAATCTAAATCTCATTGAATGCGTACAAAAGGTAACACAGAGGACCATGAAGATGAATTAAGATGGCAGATTGCACTCAAGCTTGTGTAGGTCTTGCCTTCTGGTTTAGATCACCAGTGTTCTCTACACAGGTGTACCAAGGACTAAAATATTGAGACATGCATTATTTATATATTTATTAATCTGGTGCACTTTTGCTTGTGTCTCTGGCTGTAGTAACATCCCAAACACAATTGCAACCCAGTTTCGTAGAGCACAGGGACATGAACCAGGCAGTCTTCTCCCTCTGGGTTCTCAGTATTGGCCTGTTGCACAGCCAGTGGTTTTCTGAATGCCTTGGGTGCCAATCCACTGCAACTGCAAAAGGATTTGACATCTAGGGACTGCTCTGCAGGGCATTTGTAGTGTGCAAAAAAGATGTGTAAGGGTGATGTAAGCAGAAGGAGAAGGTAGTGTAGATATGATGCTGGCAGAGATCATGTGGATGTTGGGATTCACAGGAGTTGCCTTCCTGGTCTGCTAGAGACAGGCTGTGTCCTGAAGTCCAATGGCAGTGAGTGCCTGGCTAGTGACAGCACACTCACAGAACAGACATTCCACCTGCCTGGTAGCTGTCCCTCAGACCTTGGCCTTCTCCAGTTGCTGGCATCCAGACCTAAGAGCCCCTCAGTCTCGTGGCTGGCAGACATCAGCTAGGACCAGGAAAATTGAAGTTCGCTGATGGATCATGCACACAGAGGGAACAGGGACCATGCTCACACAGCTTGGTAAGGAGAGTTTAGGTGCGACTTTCTGGTGGGGACTGGATGAAAATACTGACCAGCAACATGTAGGTGGCCTTTTCTGTCTTCTTTTTCCTCAGTACACACTTGCTCCTCCCATTTCCAACTAGTTCTCTCCCTTTCCCCACTTTTGATCTTTCCTCTTAACTTCCCATAACGTTTTGTATCTTTCCACAGTTCATTTAAAATGTCCTATAATAAATTTTATACAGTCTTCAAACATTCTCTGCTCTATCCCCATGTCTCCCATGTCTTACACAGCTTAAGGTGACAACCCCTTTCAGTTTGTTCAGTTTTCCAGGGAGAGAGTTTTCTTTGGCTGATGTATCTTGCAGGGTTTCATTCAGGTACAGCCAAATTTGTCCAAATGCAGGTGTAGTCTTTCTGGAAATCTTTTTCTCCAGTCCTTTTAGCTCCTTTCTGCTGTTGATGCCTGAAGCTGAGCAGGTCTAAACAGTACAGTCCACCTTCTACATGTGATTTTTGATTTCATAGACCATTATTATCATTATGATTGTCATTCTTTTGGCTTTTTTTGCGAGCAGAAGTCCTAGTCTATTCAATTTCTCTGTGTAATGAAACTATTCTGCATCTTTCTTATTGTCTCTGTGGATTTCCTTGTTTGTGTCTCATCTAGTTGACACAGGATGAAGGTGCAGTACTGGCAGTGGAATTTAGCACTGTTAAATAAAGGAAAACAAAAGGGCTTTACACTTTCCAGGACTGGGCTGCTTCTGCCCTAGTTTGGTCTGAAAAAGTTCACTTTAAACTAAAATAAAAATAAGGACAAAAGACCCAAGTGAATAACATCATCTTCATCATGACCTCATTAAGGTTAATAAAATGTTAAAATGAGGCAGTGCTCACTCACTGTTTTGTCTTTACTTCATTGCTTTTTCCTACCAGCAGTGCATCAATAACTTGCAGTATATTCTAACTGATTGAATAAAAAGTTATATTTAATTGGGAAATCAATGAGCAGGAATAGGGCACTGAGGTCATATAGATTGTATCATCCTGACCAATCTAACTCACTTGCCCTTTGAGCTGGTCTTTCATCATTATATTTCACTTGCCAATTCCTCAACAGTCTTAATTATGGGCACAGCAATTTGTCTTCAAATATCACACTACAGTGAAATCTATGCATCAATAAATACAGCTCAAGAGCGGTTTTCCACACTGCTGGAGACTTAATTGCTTCTATGGTTAAAGCAAATGCTGTAATTCTTTACATTTGTGATGCTTTTCAACATCTTCAAGTGACTGGAAGCCATTCAGGATGGCTAAATTAAAGGAAAACATGTATTTAAATACGAAGATTCATTCTGAGTAAGTTTCGACGCTTTATCTGTACAGAACATTCTTCCTGGTGCTGTAGTTGGAGCATGGCTAAGAAATGGCAGAGGACACTTGAGAAAGAATAGCTGGTGTCATTGGAAAGATCTGCTGGCTGTTCAGTTTCTGACCGCCTCTTTTAAACCCCAGCTATATGCGTTTTCAAATTTTGCCCAGTCTAGGAAAACCAGCTTTTTCTTTTCAGTAAAGTGCAATTTTAGTGCAGTCCTTGTGTTTGCCCTCTGGGGAAAGCAGGAGTGTGGGAATACCACTTGGAAAGCATGGGAGGCAAGTGAGGCTTACAAAGTCGCTGTGTGAGCAAGAGTAGTGAAGAAATCCACAACTATGGAATATATTGGCTAGGATCAGTGGCATCCTTCCAGGATTTCATTGAGTTACTGCAGCCAACCCTCCAGGTGATACAAAGCATCTGTGTTTTTATTGTGCTGTTCACTTTGCATACAATATCTCTTGTGCTCCCTGATTCCTAAACTGGTATTGGTTTCTGCAGTGGCATCTTGCCTGATTTCTGAGTGGCTGTCAATATTTTTTTGCCTTTATAATAGGTAGCTCAAGTCCTCGTAGAAGAGATTTTGGCATCTCTTCTGCCTGATATTACCTTACCACGGGTGGATGGGACAGGGGCAGACCTAAGACCACTCATACAGTATTTCAAGTGTGCTCTGGGTGCTGGCATCTCCTGAATCCCTCTACCAGGAACACCTGCTCAGTTGCTTGAGAAAAGGCATTTCATGGGAAGCAGTGTGTTTGGGAGATTAATTTAACCTGGAGCCCATGAGACATTCCAGTCCACTTGGTACTGTGGATGCAAATAAGGAATCAGTTTTGGGGCAAAGTATTCAGCAGTGTGCTCAAGGGTAAAGAGCAAGATCTGGGTATTCTTGTTCTCTCAGCTCCTTGCCTGCAGACAAAGATGGTAATGATCCCTTCTCTGAAGGGTTAAGGCTGCCACTTCAGAAACAAACGAAGAAATATTGCTTAGAATTCTTGGCTTCTGACCTCTAAAAAGAGTATTCTGAAAATACTCTACTCAGTATTTTCAGCAGTAGTTTCTTAATGGTATGTGAGCAACTGAATATGCATTGGTCCCATTTTGTGCTGCATTCCAATGTCTGTGTTTGGCATTTACATGAGCCAAGGTCAAATCCCAGCTCTTGATAGAATTGAAAAAACATTCCTTAACAAGCGGAATGTTGTTTTGCATTTTCTTTATCTAAAACTTCAGTCATGCAGCTGAGGAACCTCTCCTGACCAAAAGTTTTGTGGAAACAGGTCAGTGGTTGTGAAGGGTTTCAATTTTGATGCTTCATCTTTTTCTGACAAAACCACTCTGTTGAGGCATTTCTGACAAGCTGTAAATTGTATGTCTGAAATATCTGGAGAAATTTGTTATCTTCTGAGGATTATTTTCCGTGTGAGATGTAGCATGATCTGAGCTGGTGCTACCAGGGCATCTGGAGTGCCTGATTCTAGAAAACACATGTAGAAATAATCCTTCTTAAAAATATTTTTTCATATGAAGATGCTATTCAATGTCCAAGATATAGTCTCTGAGCCAAGCAGAGCAGAACTATTGGATAACTGTGCCACTGGATGCATAAATATTGAAGATAATTCGATTATATCTACTTCAGACATAATGGAAATAAAGCTACTGTAATTGAACATTATCACAGGTTTTGATGTTCTTGGCTTGGAGAGCAAATATCTCAGCTTCTGCTTGGAAGATTATCTTGGAAACCTCTCTGCCCACACACAGATATTGACAAGATATACACTTTAGGAAAACCACAGCACAGTCTCTATGCCTCAGAATCTATCAGTTCCCAAAGTCACAAAAATTTACAGCCTCAGGAAAGGTTTGTGCCTTGACTGTGTATTTCAACTTTGGAAGCCTTTTCCTGGACTTTTCATACACAGAAACGATATGTTGGACTTACCTCACACAATGATGCTCTTGTCTATCTCGAAAATGAATTTTAAAAATAACTTCTTGATACAGGGGCACTGATACGGTTGAATTTCATCCCAACTGTATTCACAGTGCTTTATCAAGGATGTCAAGACCAGTACCTGCATTCTCATGGATAGGTTTGAAAGCTCTGAGGGTTAAGTGTTGCCTCCAAGAAACCCCAAAGTAACATGAAGTCTGTCCCCAAATAGACATGTACCATTTAATCACTGTACTTGCCATGGGAAGTGGTGGAGTCCACAGAAAATTAGGGAGCTGGTCAGAACATGTGGGAATAATCACAGAATCACAGAATGGTTTAGGTTGAAAGGGACCTTAAAGACCGTGTTTTTCCCACCCACCCTGCCACAGACAGGGACACCTTCCACTAGACCAGCTTGCTCAAAGCCACACCCAACCTGGCGGAGATGCACATGATGGTAAATATTGACTTTTATCTAGAATTTCATGTGCCTTCCAAAGTTGTTCTTTTCCCCCCCATTTTCTGAGTATTTATGCCAGTAGTTCCCAGCTTTGCTGTCCAGAATGCAGCAATGCTGAGAGAAAAACACATTGTGTGCAGTCTCCCATTTTGAGCTCTGTATTCCTGGGTACCTCAAGAAGCAGGGGATCCCACAGCTACTGAAGGATGTTGTGGTGAGCCTAATGTCTCCAATTCCAGGGATGGAGATTGCTTTCTACATGGGTAATATGTTTATTTGCGCCCAGTTTATGGATGGAGGGACTAAGGTTAAATGAAAAACCTATTGCTTCGGGACAGTGATAATGCTAAAAAGAAAATGCAGACCATTGTTTTCAACCTGTGTCCTCTCCTCAGCATCCAGAGCGCTGGCTGATACACAAAAGAAAACAGGTACTTCTTTGTCTTTAAACCCCTGTAATTGGGGTGTGTGTGTGTGTGTGTGTGTGTCCCACCCCGCACCTAGAAAATACTTACTGAAATGATACATAAGCAGATACTTTTTTTTGATCTTCTTTGGCAGAGGAGAACATGCATACCCCATTTTTCTTCTGTGTTTGGTCACAGGATCCAGTGTTCTGTGATCTGTTTTTTGAAGCTTTTCAAAGCAGAGAGGTTTGTAGGCTTTGTGCAGCTACTGGAGCTATTATCTAGTTTGTTTTGTTTTGCTGATGGGGATTTGGCTAGATTATCTTCCCTCATCACATAAACCCTAACTGTACATTTTTGATGCATGACTGATATGGTGATATATCATCCAACAAAAGCTGGAAAAGCGTGCTTTGTGACTTTGCCCTGAGCAAACTGACCTTCTTAAAAATGAAGTTTTGCCTCTGTGAATGCTGCTTGAGTGTTTCCTTTGTAAGATAATACTTTGCAAGAGTTACAAACTCTATAGTTGTTTATTGCAACATTTTCCCTCTACAACGGATATGATCTCCTCGAGGAAATAGCAATGGTTAACTGTTCATTTCTTTAACAGAGTGTAGATCTGATTATTCTCCAGTAAATTCAGTGTTTTTCCTGAGGTTTTCTCTGCTAGTCACAGACAGTGAAATAGAGAAAAATTGTGAAAGATATCACTGTGTACAGCTAATGGAGAAATGATTTAAGGAAGAGGTCACCTTTGTATGCAGACATTGTATCCAGATGTAGTAGGGATTATACAGATTTATATGGCCTTCTAAATTTAATTAAAGGTACTGCTAAAATGTGATGCTGTGCACACATGCAAATGAACTGAAGTCATGAAGGTTTTTTTTACTTTTTCTCAGGGCAACTGCTTCACCAGAACATTTCTTGAGACCATTATCAAGTTCTGGTGCAATTTCATTATGTCCATCTTGTCCACCTATGGTCAATGGCACTACTCATGCAAAAGCTCTAGTGATTTCAGTGATGTGTATGTTTGCCACCCATATACGGAGAAATTAGAGTAGCAGAAAGAAGCTGTGGCAGCACAGAGAAGAAAGAGTCTTTAAATATGATTAAATAGATAATGGGTTAATCCTGAGCTTCCTGAGCTGGTGCATATAGAAAGACCACTTTTACTTTTAGGGAAGTGTGTCCTTTTCACACAACTGAATGAAATCAGAGTGACAGATCAAATGATTTTTCATGCTGAATCCAAAAGCAGGAAAAAACAACCTTAAGAAAACGAAATGAATGGAAAATAAAGTCCATTCAAAATATGCAAAAGAGAAGATTCTCCATATGGTGGGCTCATATTGTGAGAATGCTTAAGTTCTTCCTGGAATGTCTATGTGAAAGTAAAAAGGAGAAGCATGACTTTAAATTTAAATTATCAGGGATCTTCAAAGAAAATAATCAGCTGGGAAACTGAGCAACAAGTTGGTGGTGGCAAGTAGTAAAAATCTTTGAAGAGCTCCAGTTACAAAGGAATTTGTGTGGTTTAATCATCAGCAGATGTTTCCCATAAAATCCCACTCTCAGTTATGTACTCAACCATCTGAAACAGTGCCAGGTCCCTCATATGTCTTGATAACATGGAAATTTTCTATGATTTGCCAAATTCATGCCAACATATCCAGCCTTGTGCCATTTGGAAAACTGGAACTGCAGCAATTGCTGCTAAAAAGGCAATGAATGAAGGTAAAGTTTGTGTTCCGTGCCAGTTTCCTCCAAGATGTTTTGAAAGGTTCTTATTGCTATTGCTGAAATGCTTTCACCAGTGTAGAATGTTTTGCTCATTCCCCAGGTCTCATAGTCCATATCCCTTAACTCAGGGATATTAAATGTGAAAATCATTGGCAAAAAGCAGAGGAAGAGAATTTCCAAAAAAGAAAGCTGCTGTAGCTCTTTTAAAAGTATCAGCTCTTCATCATTTATCAATGGTGGTTGAAGCTGAGGCAAGATTGAGGCTCTCCTGCCTCCTACCTGTGTTCTCCCTCTGCACCAGCTTGTGTGGGTGATATGTTTGGGTGTGACCTGGATGAACTGGTCAAGCATTTGCATTCGTGCACGTGTGTGTAAGAGAAGTAGCTGTAAGGGAGGAAAGCTCAGTCCTCACCATTTCCTTTAGTGACAGAAAAAATGAAGCCCAAGCTAAACTTATTTAATGTTGCAGTACTGATGGAGGAACACAAGGAAATGGTTCCAGTACATTGGCCCACACTGACCTTCTGGGAAAATGCTGTGGGTTTTAATAGTAGTTAAGAAAGGTCTGGAAAACAGTTGTAGTCTGTCCTGATTAGACAGGAAGCTGCCACCTTCAGGGAGAGGCCTCAGTCTAGAGAGGTGTTTGACTCTTTTTTCGGTGCTATGAGCTCACTCCTGGTCTGTGAGCAATCCCACCTTCTGTATATGGGACTGCAGAGTGGAGAGGGACAACAGAGGTCTCAAATGATGGTCACAATCCTGGGGGTCATGCTCTGTCCATGGCCAGAAAGAAAACATGAATCACAGTCAAGCTTGACAAGTACCCAGGTTTTCCCTAAAATGGCTAAGAGAACATCCAGAAAAAGAACAAGTACTGAAGAAAAATTTTACTTTGGAACTGTTAGACTTTAAGTTGCATCACAGAATAAAACTGTGTCCTGAAAGAAACTTGGATGCAGTTGGGATATATTTTGAGCTTGGAAAACAGGTGACTAGCTTAAAGGCTACAAATTAGGAAGAAAAGAAATGGAGCAATGTTTGAGGAAAGTAAGCCTCTCCTCAGTTCTATGTGAAGGCTTTATGAGGCTTTAGGTTTGTATTAAATTTACAGGCCCCTTTTCCCCTGCAAAGGTGATCTCTCCCCCGTGAAGCAATAAGCTATTAAGAATTAGTTTCGTATTCATTCTCCTGATTCATGCCACACACTTGTGTTCATTGCAGAAGGCAAGTTAAGCCCCTTTTGGAGAGTGCCCCATATAATTTTATAGTCATCTGCTGAAGGAACATAACTCTGTGTAATTTGTATTGCAAAGCTCACCTAGTGTGCAGCACTGGGTACGTTTGCAAAGCTGTCTGTAGGAGAGCTGCCATGGTGGTTCAGCAGTGTTAGCTGAACCTCTGCTTTTGGGAGGTGGCCTGGTGAGGCTGCGTTGTTTTCAGAGAGCAGGGATGCTCAGCAGCTGTCTCCAGAGGCAGATTTTCACTGAGGTGTTCTCGCACCACATTTTCATGTATGCAGCTGGCTGCATCGGTCACTCTCAGAGAAGAGAGACTGAAAGGAATGCTGACTTGTATATTCCAGATGAACTGATTTCTGGAAGTTACATTTTGGTCCCCAAGATTAAACTGCCTGCTGTATTTTATATATTTGAAGGATAGTATGCTTTATTTTCTTTAGCAGCAAGGTATTGCTGCAATGTCTTCAGATCCTTTTTGACTTTTTGTACATGTTCTTATTTGTTCCAGTTAGCAATATGTCTCCCAGATAAGAAGCACTGCCATTTAACTCCCAGCAGACCAGGCTTTTCTGCTCTGAAACAGTGGATCTTATTAACTTGGAAGATTCATAAGCTAACATTCATTCTAGCACATCTCATATTACTTGGCTGGTAGTTCTTTAGTAGAAAATGAACTATGTATTCCATCCTTGTATTTTACTGAGCCCCAGTAAGTCCTCATTTCCTTCTGTTTATTAATTGTATTTAGTTAATTGACACTGATATTAATTGTATTGAAAATGGGAAGTGTTTTATGTGACAACACAGCTACACATGCACTTTTCAGATATTGCAGAAAAGCAGTTCCTTTGACAGACATAATCTCTAATTCTGTGTAATCTATAGTTTTGAAGAGCATCTCTTGTATGGTTCTCCAAAATAATTTAGAGTGGGATTCATCTCTACTCAATAGATACCTATACCCGGGAGCTCATCACCTTGGGTTGCCTTTATAGTTACTGAAATGCTTGTGTTGTCCATGCTTCTCATGGGCAAACATGGACTCTGCTTAGGCTAGAATGAATTTCCCTCTGATTATCAAAAGAGGCATTATCTGCAATGTGCTTGAACTTTAATGTCTGTGTTTGATCAGGTAAATCTTACCTTAGTTTCTTGCTAGTTTGCTTAGAATTGCAAAATGTTACAGAATGAATGGTGTCACTGATGGGACAGCATATCTGTACTTGGCTGCTGAGTACAGAATGGGCTTACAAGCAAGTGGGTTATCATCCTACTTGTCTTCAGGCTAAATATCCCTCAACTCCTTTTCTCTCTTTTTGAACTGGGCTTCTTTTTATTGCTATTCTCTGCACTTTGTTCAAAGGTCCAATGAAGTGAAGGGTGAAAACTGGAGAGAACAGACAAGCTGTAGCTATTGCCATGGGATGTGTTTTCAGGGAGTGTTTTGCTGCTTGTGTCTCCTGCTCCTCTCCCCCTTGCTCATATCTGGCTTATTTTCAGACTCTGATCCACTACAATGTACAGATTGTTTTTCCAAAACCATACTGTAAGTGGTTGCTGCCCTTTTGTGTGAGTGCTGTTGATTGTCCCTTCCCAAGTGCTGTGCCTCACCCTGCTGACAGCAGAATTTCCCCCACTCTCCCTCCCAGCACATTTCTCCAGTTTTCAAGGTGATTTTCAGTACTAATCCTGTTGTCCAGCAGACTGGCTGTTCCTTCCAGCATCGTGTCATAGTGGCATTACAAAGCACTGTCCTTCATCCAAGTCTTTAGCAGCGGTGAGTCCTACAAGACCCAAAAGGCCAACTCTTGCTGAACAGCATGGAATACATCCTACTTATTGTCCATGAGCCATTTTTTTGCTCATAGTGAGAACCTTCATTTTACAGAGGCTGAGAATCCAGATGTGATGGGGATGGCAGCCGTGGGGGTAGGGGGAGGACAACATCCAAGATCAGTTTTGTCATCCTGGGA
Organism: Hylia prasina; assembly: GCA_013397195.1. Classification (NCBI taxonomy): domain Eukaryota; kingdom Metazoa; phylum Chordata; class Aves; order Passeriformes; family Sylviidae; genus Hylia; species Hylia prasina. Next base: position 102,098 of record VYXD01002841.1, read on the forward strand.
AGCAGTTGTTGCTGAGCCAATGCCTTCCTGTACCTGTAGAGACCTGGAGAAAGCCTTTCCTGCACAACTCTGCCAAGTGCAGTCAGATGTTGGTCATGGAATTTAATTTTGCACAGAGCAGTTCCTGAAACAAGATAAGAAAATGAGGGTCATTAAATGTTAAAGCCCCAGCTGGTTGTTCCAGATCTGATCTTGGGTACAGCACAATTAATAATTTTCATTTTGAATATTTCTATTCTACTGCAGTCTGGGAAAAGTCAAGTTATAACATGTTTCTAAATTACTGTATTTTGACTTAGATTCACCTTTTAACAGAAAATATATATCAAAAATGTGTCAAATAGAATACATAATATCATGCATAGGGCAAAGGAGGACTCAGAAAATGGGGCCTTCAGGAACACCCCACACCCTGGCTCTGGAATATGCTCACTGGAAGCAAAATGTGATTTCTTTCTACAGAGAATATTTGCTACAAATATATTTATTTCTAAATAACTTGTGTTATTTCGTTGTGAATTTTTCAGCAGATAGGCTTCTAATTCGATTTTCTGTAAATCTTTTGGAATACTTTAATGACAAAAAGTATCCTTGCATGATTGAATAAGTTTAATTAAAAATGATGTAAATTGCCAATTCTAATAATAATTTAAATCAGTAAGTGGACAGTCTTGATTTAGATAATCTATTATAACCTTGTTTTCAATTTAAGACCATAATTATTTTATCAAAGATAGCTTAGTCCTTTACTGGCAAAGAACCATTAAAACTTCCTGATTTGGAAAAATATGTTTGTAGAATTGCCTTGGTTTAGGAGACAGGTATCTGCTAAGGAAAGCTTGAGTTTCCTTAGAATGGAGAATGTGAAAACCCCTCCCTCCAAATTATTATAATTTTGCAATTAAGGGCTTTTAGGCAAAGGTATAGGAATAACAGTTCTTTTACTAGGAATGTTAGAAATACCAATGTAATAGTACAAAAATCCAAGTAAACAAACAAAAAACCCAGAAAACCCTGACAGGGTCAGGGACACAACCTGACACCCTGTTGGTCAGGGTGTTTGGAAGCAGTCCTCCTGGAGAAACAGATGTGGCTCTCTTGGAGTAGATGATCCTGTTGAAGAAGAGTCCAGTGATTCTGAGATGAGTTTGATCTTCCTCTGGGGTCCAGTGGAAAACCCGATTGTCTGGGGTTCTGAGTCTCAGTTCTAATCTAGGCAGGGACCCTGGAGCCCCCAGCCAGTGGGTGGAGCATCTCACAATGGCATGATGTTAATGTGTCATGTCATTGGTGGGCCTTAATGGCCCATTAGCAGAAAATATCCCCCCTGGAGGGAGGATGGGTGGCAAAAGAGATAAGAAACAATACCCCACCCGGTTTTAATAGCTGAGCCATTACCAGAAAGGCATCCGCCCCTGCCCCCCAGAGTAACAAGAGATAAAAGAAAAAACATTTCCCCAACTGCTTTCAGCAGATGAAAATAAAATACATTTTTTTTTGCTTCCATAACCCAAGACAAGGATAAATTTGGAATTTTTGTGCTAACCAAGGCAACATTTATTAAACCATGTGTGTTTGGATACAAAGACATACAGCTATACCTATAAAGATATATATATATAGAGGGTTTGGTATATGTCACTAACTTAGCATATTCTTATTCTGATCTTTATGTCTCACATTTTAACTATGTAAGATGATGAATGATACATTTCCTTTCTACTAGATGATTAATGTTTTATGTGCAATTTGTGTCAAATTATATTTAAATGGCAATAAAATTCAATTAAATGTGCAGAAACATTTTAATGATTAATTTCATGAAGCTACGTTCAGTGTGGTACATATATCAGAGAAAAAGTTAATGAAAAATGTTTCATATTCAGAACTTTATTTAATAAACACTTGAAATCTTACCATTAATTAGTTAGCAAACTTTGCTATTTCTTGTCATCATGCCCTTTAAGATTTTAAAACTACTGGATCTCATCTGCTCTGAGTGTATCATTTTCCTACACCAGAAGAAGAGAAAGTGCGTTACTTTTTGAAAAGAAAAATTATTGAACTGGTAGTTGATTAAATGATTTTTTTTTTTCCTTTGGAAAAATTAGTATTTGAACCTAGAAAAGAGAGTCCAAATGCCAAAACCAGTTTTATAACTTCAGAAAATTCTTGTTTCAGGTCAGAAATCAGTAACTTCAACCAATTCAGTAGTTTGCATTTCTATAAAAATTTAACTAGTAAAGATTGATTTCAGAGTCATAGAATCAGAATAATTTTGACTGGAAAAGGTGCTTACGATCAGTGAGTCCAGCCATTAACCCAACACTGCCAAGCCCATCACTAAACCATGTCCTCAAGTGCCACGTCTCCACATCTTTTAAATACCTCCAGGCATGGTGAGTCAACCTCTTCCCTGGGCAGCCTGCTCCAGCGCTTTGCAACCCTTTACATGAAGAAAGTTTTGCTGCTATCCAATCTAAATCTCCCCTGGTGCAATTTGAGGCCGTTCCTCTTGTCCTGATGCTTTACCTGAGGGACAAGTACAGCCTCTAACCAATTGCAATCTCCTTTCAGGCAGTTGTAGAGAGTGAGAAGGACCCCCTGAGCCTCCTTTTCTCTGGGTCAAACAGCCCCAGCTCCCTCAAGTGTTCCTCATCAGACTTGTGCTCCAGACACTTCCCCAGCTCCGTTTCCCTTCTCTGGACATGATCCAGCATCTCAGCGTCTTTCTTGTACTGAGGGCCCCAAAAGTAACCACAGGATTTGAGGTGTGGCCTCACCAGTACTGAGTACATTTAATTTCAATGGTTATAATTATATTGGTTTAGACTTCAGTACATATAGTCATAATTTTAAATTGCTTCTTTTAAGGCAAAGCACATGTCCCTGAAGAAAATCTAATTTAAATAATAACCACATTTTATCTTCTTTATTAACACATAGACTTAAAGCAATTGAAAACAACAATTAAAATGAAGACGGTTCATTTAATTGAAGAAGAGCAGATTCACAGGTCATCTATTAAAGAAGATATATGAAGGAAAAAAAAACCCTGCTGAGTGACATTAGACATCAAATGTTCCAGGTTAGATTATTTAATGCAGGGCCACCTGACATTTATTTGATTCTGAGTCATGAGTAATTTTTCCTTAGTCTTACCATAACAGATGGGGGTTTTTGGTCTGTTTTTGTTTGTGAGAATGCAGCTTCCCTGGGGAGCTTGAGGTGTGGAGGGGTGTGGGAAGGAGGCATGGCCTGCCGGTCTGGGCTCTGCCCTGCCTGTATCCATCCAACTGGAATGCCAAGCCAGAAGGATGTGAACAAACATGGATTCACCAGCTAGGTGATTTGTTTGACACGATAAGGGCTATGATGAATGCAAGATTTTTGAATACGAGCTGGTGTGTCCACCTTGATTTGGAGTCCAACAGCAACCACGGAAACAGCAGCGAAATCCAAAGCAGGTCGACTTCCTACTCTGACTGTTACTCAGGTTTGGAGCTGACATGGTTGGTCCTCCTGGAGCTCTGCACTTATTTCACCTCTTGCTTCAGCCACACACATCTGGCCCTTGTTTTTAGGGTTAGCCTGGAGGCAGCTTGCTTGGCCTGAAAACAAGGCTGTGTGTGCATGTCTGTGCAAAAGCTGCACACCCAGAATGGCCGCACTGTAAAGCAGAAGTTCAAGGAAAGCCAGCACTGCTCCTTACAACCTTGACTTCAGAAGTGAATTCAAGTAGGATTTTGCTTTGGGCATTTTCAAGCCCTGGGGAACGTGTGGGGCAGAGAATAGCATGAAATAAGTGTTGTCTTTTACATAAACGTTTCTCTTGTTGGTAAATATGTATGAGCAAGTGGCAGGCATTTGCAGACATTTGCAGGTCACATCTGAATTCATTCGGGTGCTGAGGTAGGGATCTTGGAGCAGATCATCAAGAAAACATTTCAAAACATACTTCCTACTCAACATAATATTGCATGTAGATAACAGCCTTTCAGTGAGCATCTTCTTTTGAGTGGGATGTAGGGAGGCTGAAGTTTTTGGGGACACCCCTTTAAAAGATAATATTTTTCTTGAAGGAATCAGGATTCCTCTTGTACAGGTAGCAGAAAGAATTCTGCTGCAGTAGAAATGATTAATTTTGATTTTCTGCAAAGTCAAGGGGTGGCATTGTGCCATTCAGATCTGGAGATTTTATTTATTTTAGGCAGAAGGTAAATAATAATGTTGAGGGTGGTGAGGGGGCTATAGAGAAAGACATTTTGGTTGTTTTGTTTTTTTCAGGACAGTCTCCTGTCTCAAAACTCTGTTTTTCAAGCCAGAACAGGGTAATGGATCAGAAGTATTCCTCAGAAACAGAAGAATTTACTGGAGGGATGTTTTTAGAAGAAGTCAAGGTAATTTTTCTCTATATAGGAAATAGAGGAGAATTTCTTCATGTTTGAAGAAATTAAATTAAATCAGCTTTGATTAGCACAGCTAAAGTTCAGTTTCATGGTTAGAACCTTATTATACATTTATTTTAGTGCACAAAAAGGGTGTATTTCTGTTTGACATCAAACGGAATGGTAAATACCAAGTTACCTCAGGAAAGACACAGAGATCTGATTTAATGTTGAACAGTCTAATAATTTGTTTTACTCTAATGTCACCAAAGCTGAAAAAACTGTAAATACGTGGGAAAAGGAGTGATCTTGATTTTTAGTTGCGTCCTTTACTTTTGTTATCAGCTAGCTGGGAAGGGTGAAGTCAGAGTGATACCTGTATTTAATAGCAGCTGTGAAAATGCAACCTCACATTATGCCTGCAGAAATGAAAACCTTCTTTATAGGACTTCACTTCAACCCTAGTTGTAACAGAGAGATCTTTTTGACTGTGGGCACTGGGGAAAGCAGAGCATAACTTGGTTGTGCTTTAGAACTGATAGAAATTTAATGTTTGCCTGTTAGCTAGTGTCTTACTTGTTATTCTAAATAATATTTTGTCTCAAACAAAATAATTTTAAGTCCTTGATTTTGGCAGAGAAATGTTTTGAGGGATTTAGGGGATGCTGATTGTCCTCTTCAGAGCTTTTGATGGATACCTCTGACCCTCCAGTCCCTCTGTTTATATTTAAAATGGTGGCAAATATAACTCCTCGCCATAGCTCTGAACTTAGCCGGTGCAATTTTCTTTGGTTTTCATTTCTGCACCTTATATTCTAATCTAATGGCTGGCTGAATGACATATGAAGCCTTCCAGGTTTTCATCCTACTTAGCAGACTGGGAGAAAGTCTGTGTATTTCAGCAGTAATCTACTGGAGAAATCTATTTTAGATAAAACAATTACGTCTTCCATTTGTTCTTTTTTTTCCCTTGAGCTGGCATACAGTTCTTTCCAACTCTATAAAGGTGTTTTATTGCACTTACTAAAATTGTCAAGGATACTAAACAGCAATGCATAATTTACAATAGACTTTGTAGGTAATGGAGTTCTTACAGCCGCAGCTTCCTGAGAGTGTATTTATTGCTATTTTACTACCTGCTGTAGTATCCAGGCTCAACTTCCAGTGTATTTGGTGAAAAAACCCACAAGGCAAGGAGGGATAGGGACTGCTGCGAAAAACAAGTGAGTGATTACTGGGCATTTGCCAGTTTACCTAAGATAAATGGATATTATTAACATCGTTGACCACACTGAAGTACTTTAATTGTGCAGAAATGCAGGCAGGAAAACATTAAACTAAAGGAATATGCTTGAATTAAAGTGTTGGAGTGCTGAAAAAAAGAAGTTATCCCATTCCCGCAAGATTAAAGTGACCTTGGTTATTGGTTAAACAGCAAAATGAAGATATTTTCCTTCCTTTTAAATGTCTGGGTTCTTTGCAGGAGTTTGTGCTGGTTAGCAATGCAGTTCAAGTTCAGATGTACAATAATCAGGATGACATGATAATATGTTGATGTCAACTTGACAAAAGGGATTTGCATAGGCACTATGATGTTTTAATGTGTTAAAGCAAGAAGGTTAAGAAGTCCTTAGGAAATAAAAGCACAGAGGTAAAATAGCTTTCAAACCATGCTTAAAGGGAAAGGTTTTCAGAGCAATGTTTTTAAGTACCTATGCCACACATCCTCTGCTAGGCTTTTCTTAAAGAAAGCTGTAACTCCAATTTCAGTCAGAAATAGCATTTTCTGCCTCTGTATTGATTTCTGCTTAAGCAGCATGCAGAGGTTTATTATCATTTTAGTGCATTTGTAAAGAAATGAAATGAGCAAAAGCAACAAGTGTTAATTTGGCCTTTAGTTGTAATGTACTCTGGCAGTCAATACCTCACACTCAGTGTAATAGCCCTTTATTTACCACAGGAAACACCTTAAATGCTGAGACAGGAGTCACCCTGAGTAGAGGAATATTGAGGAAATGTGTTCATGTTAGTGGCTGCCTGGGCTTGTGGTGGCCCTGAGCAAGCCAGCACACAGCTCTTTCCCCATGGCTCACAGTTCAGGCACAGTCTCTTTTCTCAAAAAAGACAAGATTTGTCTTGTCTTACAATCCTGTTAGGAAGTATCGGAGCAGGGAATGGCACCCACAGTGCAGGTGGCACAGCATCCGAATACAGGGATCATGCTCTCCACTTTATCTTGTAATAGGATCTGAGGATCAGCCAGTCTTCAGGAATTTAGTCCCTTATTGTATAATTTTCATTAGCTTTGCTTGAAGAACCCATAAGTACACATGGGACCACCTGAATGTAAGATGCTAAGTGCTTTGGTGAGTGCTGGCATAATTGAAGCCATTGACTAAATATGGCACAGAAAGAAAACGAGATGATATTAATATCCTGGAGTCATTAACTCTTGCACATCAGATTTCCTTTTTCCATAACAAATACTGCATAGCAAAAATGTGCAAGGTAATCAAGTAAGCTGAGGATTTTCTTTCTTTTTTTTGGTCACACTTCATTTTATATCTCTAGCTAGAGGCAATGACATGTAGCTATCAGCAATCAAATAGGGCCTCAATCCGCCAGCAGAACAGTGGGTTTTTCTAAGTGTTCTATCTAGATTACTGTCACCAGTGCTATATGCTTCTCAAGAATAAAACTGACATGCTCAGTTTCACACCTACTGCGTTTCTACATGGGACTCCCACAAACACTTGTCTGACTAAGAATAAAATTCCTTTGGAAACTGTTACCTGTGTAGACCTGCAACACAGTATTGCCTTGGCTGGTAACAGGCTATAAGCTTTGTGCTGAATTTGCAAGGCTGCAGGACTGAGGTACATCAGGTTTGCTTTGCCTGAACTCTTGGTGACCTGCCTGAGCTCTGTTTTACTTGCTGTAGCTGTAACAGCAATTTTTCTAATTGACCAGGTGTCCACAGCTAATTTGTTCTACTTTTGTTTGTCTTTCTATTGTACTACATAGTTTTATGGCTTTAGCATAATGATGTAGTATAGAGAAATATAAGTCTGAGAGGGGAGCAGTGAAGTGGAGACACGGGGCATAGAAGAACACAGGCAGGGGATGAGAAGAGTTGGGGTGCAGGCTGGAACTGCAGACCTGATGCCTATAAACAACTTACCCATGGGCAGTCAAAAGAAATGCAGACCTGGAGCTAGTCAAACCTGGTTTTATGGATAGCAAAGTGGACAAAGAACAAGTGTCTAATGTGTAACAGGCTTGGTATATTGTGAATTTAGGCGTGACATGGAGCTGCAGAGAGATTAAGAAAGAGCAAGGTGTAAAAGTATGTGCTTGTCTTTCTTCAAAATGCATTTTTTATTTTGCAAGGACAACTAATATATTTTTCCCCTGTACCCTGCTGTATTCTAGTGTGGAAAAGGCACCCATGTCTCCAAGGGAGGAAGAGTAGTAAATCTGACATTGTTGGCTCATGCAGTATCTTTCATTACATTAACATTCACTTCATTTCACATATTCATCCATTAATCAGCCAGTCTGCATAGTTCCATAACCTACAGGAAGATTGTTCTTCACTCTTCAATTTGGTGATGGCATGATAAAAAAATTCATGACTTCCTGCTGTTGGGTTCCAAATGTGAACTGTATGTTCTAGCACTCTTGCCACTGGAGTCTGTGAGTGACAGTAAATTCTCAGTCTGAACCCTCGCTGTTGAAGGATATTACTCTGGATGTCAACTACCCATGATGTCCTTATATCTTGTTTCACATCATTTTTCTTTCTAAAACAAATGCAGCTGCATTTCCAAAGGCTGTTAACTTTACTGGCAGTGGTTCTCCCTCCAGAGAGATGTGCTTCCCAAGTATTAATTCTCTTCAATTAAGCTTCCTGCATCATGCTGCATTGATCAGGCAATTAATTGATTACTGAAGACTTGCCTGAAACAATGAGTCAGCTGTATCTGTTCCCTTTGAGTTACTCACCCCCTGTTTTTTCAAACTCAATACGGCTCAACACTATGGCATTCATTTGTAGTTTATTATAAACTGGTGCCCTTTGGTGCACATAGCATTGTTGCTTGTCTTTTTTTCACAGCTCAAACGACAGTGCAGCCTTATTTCTAACATCACTGAAAGCTGATGGATGGAGGGCAGTAAATTGCGCTATGTTTCTGTTTTTAAATAATGCAGAAATCAAGTGGCCATTAGATGGGGTCTGGAACTGTAAGCCTAATTCAGTTGTGCTGTGTTGTGATGCTGTGAATACACATGCTTCATCTTCCCTACAGTTATAGGAAAAGAGCATCTTGTTTCTCCTGATGCTGTGAGAATTTATTTCCCTGATAGAAGCTGTTTGTTTAAAATGAAAACTTGAGGAGTCCTAGGATAAAGGAAACAAAATACAAAAAGATGCCAGGCCACAACTAAGTAGAATAATTATACATTCAACCTTTGCCCTGTAAGTCAGAACAAACCTCAAAGCATTTCAACACAGGACTCACAGAGCTTGTACCTGGGAGGATGATTTCTGGTGGCCAGACAGATCAGTATGTTGTTGCAGATCAGCATTAAAGAATATAGTCCATTACATCCATAGTGTTTTGAACAGTACGGTTTTCCAGAACTATGCTGCAGGTTGCAGCTTGTAAGAATCCTGTCATAGTCTTCTGAGGCTTATGGCTTGGACTGCTTCTGGGTTGGAGAAAGGGTAGTGGAAACAGTGATATTCAGATCCATGATAGAGGCTGCTTAGGCACACAGAGAGAAGGAATGAATTCCATAGTGAAGTCAGACCAAAATTTAATTTCTGTTTGTTCCATCATGAGAAGAAGCTGAATGCTTGATCTCAGGGAAATGCCATGCACAGACATGCCTATTCTGACACTGGCATGAGCTTTTAGCTTCAGATGAAGCCAATCCTAGGATTAATTTTTTTTAGAATTATTTATTTTTATTTTTTTATTTTTATTTTTTTTTACAATAAGTTCTAAATTGGAAGCGTAAATATCAAGCGAATGCTACTTGCTTGGACAACATATTGATACAGAAACATGCCTGGCTGGCTCACTACAGAGTAAACACAGCTGTGGGATGAGTTGCAGTAAGTGAAACAGTGGAAGGGAGCGCTGTAAATATGATTATTGATTGAAAATATACTTATTTAGGCATTAATATATTTTGTTTCTGGTTAGGATCAGGGTGGAAGGAAGAAGTTTTCTGACAAATCTATGGATGAACTTTCAAAGTTTTTCTTTTCAAAGCTATCTTGAAGAATTATGATTGGTTGGTTTTTGTTTTGTTTTGCTTTCAGAAGGCATTTTTATAAACATTCTCATTTGCAAAGACTTATTTTAGTTGCACCCCAAATCCAGATCTTTTGTGCACTATTTGTATGAAATATAGTCATAAAGGCTGTTCTTAATCTTGTCCTTCTGATCTGCAAGTCAGGAAAAGTAATATGAATGAGATTTTAAAGACAGAATCTATGGTGGTGACCCATCAGACTTCTGTGAATGTGGTTTGTATCCATTTTGATTTAAAGCAAATGAATTCTTCAAAAGCTAAAGAGTGAAAGAGCTGGGTCCTGTGGGAGTAGTCATAGAATATCTCAAGTTGTAAGGGACATCGAGTCCAGCTACAGTACTGTCCTGTGTGTCCCTATAGTGAAGTCCTTGACTAATGACTGTTTTCCCCTACTTGTGCATGCATAACACAAGCTTCCTTTCTTTATGTCCTCCTGTTTATTCCTTGACATCCTCAGGGACTTCATTTGTGGCCATACATACATAGTGAAACATCACAAGTGACAGCAAGGTTGCCACTCTGGTTCTCCTGCAGAGAATGTATTATTATACTATATGTTATTGGCATATGACAGTTTAATCAGTCCTACCTGTCTGTCCAGCCATGCCCTTCACTTGTGGCAACCTAATCTGTGAGAAGCAAAAGTGGTTTAAGAAATTACCCGTGTCAAACCAACATTTCAACTTATGTTTGCTATTTTCTCCTATGACTATAGAATAGCTTAAGTATTAACTGGGAAGTGCTGCTAAAATGCTTAGTGCAAGGATGGGCTCATTTGTTGAAAGACTCACTCATCTTAATCTTGAATATTCCCAAAATTGCTTTTTGGACATCTTTTGATGCTTCCTTCAAGCTTTCAGCTTGGTGATGTATGGAAATAGCTCTGTGGTGTCTGTAAGGGTATTTCTGGGCTGTCTGAATGCTGACTGCACACTACTTAGATGACACAGATGTTTGAAAGATGTATTCCTTCTCCCAAAGCAGTGAAGCTTGGCCCACTTACTGATATCAGTGAGTTCTTGGGTTGTACTAGTTATCTTCTACCCTGTGTGTTACTCACACTTGAACTCTCTACAAGAAGTGTATTCAGTGCAGCAGCCTCTGGGGCAGTTCACAGGTTCAAATAAAAAGATAAAGGAGACTCTTGAGACCAGTTGGTTCTTTTAATTTCATCTTCATTTTCTGATTGCTCACAGATGCTTGTATCAACTGCCTCATGTGTACATGCTTAAGACCATTTTCCTCTACCGTTTCTGTGTTCTCGCTCCATAGTTCACTGTATGGCAGGCCTTCTTGGTGTCCTGTGATGTCCTGCTGACTCAAAAATACTTCTGTTTTCCTTTGTTTTGTATTGAAATGTCAGAAACAATATGAGAACTGTGTTATAGGCAGAATTGTGTTTTCATAGGATAGCTTGGTGCTACATGCCATGACAACCTGTGAAGAAGTTTGAAAGTAAGGGAGCTTGCTGAAATAGCATTGGCAGACTCATGGCTGGGCAAACCAAAGCAGGTGCAATGTCACCCATGCTGCTGTTTGGAAGTTGTGCTTGCAGGGAAAGATTTTCCAGACAGCTCCTGGGCTTTGTCTTGGAAAGGGAGTTAATTGGGTTGCTCAAAATAAACAGATGGGATGTGGTATTCAAGCTTGCTCCTTGGCTGTTAATTTCTTATTCAGCACTATCTGCCTATTAAGTTTAAATATTGGCAGAAAAAAGTCAATGAAGAACAAAGACAGTTTAAAAAAACATACTTAAACCCAAATAGAAATGGAACAAAAAATGGCAATGGAATCACTCTCTGTGGTCCATGAGGAAGATGATGGCTTAGGAGAATTTGTTCATACATGACATATGCAAAAGATGCCTGAGGAGAAGGATCATGGGCTGCCAGAAAAAATGGCAGTAACTGAAATGATTGTCAGAGATATTCTAGCTCAGAAAAGCATGAGGAAGAAACCCAGCCAAACTGTGATGGCAGTGTTTATAGCACACAGGAGCGCAGCTTGATCCATTTAGAGTAAACAAATTATTTTGGTCTCGTCCTGGGAAAAAGACTCAGTGGACTTGCTCCAATTAAAGTGGCAACAGTGGAGCAGGAAGGACTGCTGTTGTTCAGCAGTAGCAATGGCAGTGGTATCTCCAGAGCTCTTCTCTTCATTTGGTGAGGGGAAAAGGATGGATGTGACTGGGTAGCTTAGCTGTCACTGTCACTCTGGGGAGAAAGAGAAGTGTGACATTAGGAAATTTAGCTCTCAAAAGGAACCAAGAATGAGATGAATGGACAGATGCAATAAAAGGAAGTCCTCAGAGACCTTTTGCTTTGCAAGCTTAAGACGTCAGAGAAGATTTTTAATGACCTCTTGGCATTCTGACTTCTGTGACCTTTTTACAGAAATGAGCATTTACCAACACTCTTTCAGTCTAAATATAACAAAAATGCAGTCAGCTTCTCCAAGGCTTCTCATACAGTCTACCATGCCATCCTCAAGGCAGCCTGAGAAGAATGGTCTTTAGTTAACTGACTCTGCTGAGGAATTTTCAATTTAGATTTTGTGAGAAGGTGAAAACCTTGGAGGAACAGAGGACTGCACAAAAGGTTAACTTTAGAGCTCAGAGCCACTTCAGATTTGCAAATGGCATTGTCATTCTTGCAGAAGCCCTGGAGAGACAGGGAAAGAGTAATTAGGGAGAAGTTCCTAGTAGGTGAAGAATAATTAGGAGCTGCTGAGAAATAGCTGATGAGGACGTCTGGGAGAATGCCTGGGAAAAAGAGCACTGCAGCTCATATCCACGTAAATGAGGTGCACTCATGATCAGAGGTTTCAATCTAGATGTAGGGTCTCTCTTTGCATCCATCAGTACTCCTCAACTCATACGCCTTCCTTGCTCCTCAACCCCAGTACCTCCTTGTCTGCTGAAGTATTGTTCCCTTTCTGATTATAGTAGTACCTAAACCTGTTCTTCCCACATGGGGCCCAGAGATGAGAGGCAGCTGGACCAGCAGAACATTAATGTTGTCCTGGTATTGTGATTCTTGAGTTTGACTCTAAATGCTGTCTGCTGTTTTGTTTGGGGGCTGGTCATTAAAAGACATGATGCCCTCACATGTACTTGAACTGATATGACAGTGTAGAGAGAAGGATGAGGCCCCAGCACTCTTCTCTCTAAACCCAGAAAGAATGCAGTCAACCAATATGGTACAAGACAATATGAACACAGGCAAAGTAGTAGTTAGTCAGGATATGATCTCTGAGTTTTGGTGTGAAATTCTAAACTGGAGAGTCTAGAGGTGGTGGGTTGGCATACATGAGTATTTGAAGCTAGTACTTCCAGACAGAATTACTACTTCTTGGTGGGGTCCTATGGCTGTGGTAAGGTCTGTAGCCATTTTCAGCTCCTCAAAGCAGAACTTGTACCATGGTGTCAGTATAACTGAACCCAGGAAATCCAAGGGCAGTTTGTTGCAGTGATGACATGTGGCTGGTTGGGTCCATGGAGTGATACAGCTGAGCTGAGAGCTGAGACTGTGCTCTGGGGTTTTGTACTTGATACCTGCGCTGGCCTTGTCCCAGTGGCTGAATCCCGGTCAGGGGTTTGGACACATTAGGGGTCTTCTTGGAGCAACCCATTGGGTTTTGCTTTCATTAAAAACAGATCCTATTCCTGCTCTTGACAGAGAAGCAAAGCAGGTTTCAGTGAGGACAGGCAGGAAAGTTGCATTAAAAGTGCAGTCCTGATCCCAGATAAGCCCTAGAGCAGATGTGTCTGTGCCTCTGGTGCCCCTCTGTAAAAGGGAGAGGAGGTCTTTTCTGCTTTCTGGCAATTAAAATAGGATAAGGCATTCTTAAGGAAGAAGGGAAATGAGGAATAAAGCGAGGAATTTACATTTATTTTTATCAGTGGGAAGAAAACTTTTTTTCTTCTAGACAACAACTCAAAGAAAATATCTGTACCTGTCTATCCTTATGATAGATGATCCTTCTATTTTCATTATACTTTTATGAGGTGAGCCTATTAAAATGTGAAAATAAAGCCAAGCAAATCCACCATATCAAATAAAACGCACCAATGCTTTTCTACTATCGAAACGGAAAAGTTTTTTCTCCGTGAAGCTACCTTGCTTTTCAAATTAAATGTCAAGTATCATGTCTCCCCCAGGGATCTGAGCTACAGAGCAAAGTTCAGATTCGTCAACTACAGATTTGTATTTACCTTAATGCTTATTACATATCAAATTACTGTGCTGTGACATGAATAAATATTGGATTTTAAAGTTATTCCATTCAGAGTTTTACTGGAAGAAATTTGACTGCTTTAGTGCAGTTATTTGACAGGCCAAAAAGGTCATGTGTTTTAAGGGAACAACTAAAAATATGGCTGTCTTCAAAGGAAAATATTTCTCTTGCCTAATCAATCAGCACCTTTGTTGAGGTGTTGCACATAGGATCCTGTGATCTAAACTGCAGTTCCTCTCACAGCAGAGTTACAAGGTAAATACATTCTGGATTCCTTTTTTTATGAAAGGAGGAATTGCAGCACAAGGATGGGTGTTTGCAGCAACAATGTGATGCCCTTCTTGGAAAGAGGAGACTGTTCTGCTTGTGCCCAGTATGACGAGGACGTCTGATCCCCTGTGCTTGTCTCATGCTTTCAAAGTGCAGATTTCCAGGCAAAGAGCCACCTGGCTCAGAGCAAGCTGTGATGTCCCACACACTGAGGAGGAGATGGCCTTGGCCCAGAACTAGCCATTGTCTAGGGTGGAGGGGTCCCCACTATGGATGTGGAATCAAGAATTGTGAGTGGACATCATAATCTAGAATCCACAATCTTTGTTGCCTCTTCTCTTGAGAAAACTGTATTGTTGTATCTCTGCTGCTTATTCACTTTTAATGATTATAATATATATATATTATATTAATAATTTATTCACATTCTATTCATTTTTAATGATTGGACAGTCTTAACTTGTTTGGCTTTGCTAGAGTTCTTAGTTCCTAGACATGTCCTACTAAGTGTTGTCCTGTGGATCAGATTTTATGCTAAAATTAGTGTGCTTTTATGTTTTTTTTTTTTTTTATGGGGGGGGGGCAGGGTAGAAAAAATGGCTTTTGCTATTGTCCCGAATTCCTTCTAGTCCACAGCCTGGTTTGATTAAGGTCTTCAGCAAGCCAAAGTAGATGTGAGTACAGAATGAGACAATGTTATTTGTCAAAGGTCATTTAGAACTGAGAGTAAATATGAGGAAACTGGTGTTTGCCGTTTGCTCAGACTAACAAATCCTGATCAGCTGTTTTGGGCAGCCTGGGCCATTTACACTGATACAGCCTCTTTCAGGATCTCATAGGACTTAAACTGTCCTTGGTTGATTAACTTCTGATTTATATAAAACCACCTCTGAATTTGCATCTGAAAAAGACTGCATTAATCCTGTTACCTAATATTAAATTTTAAAACTTCATGTCAGGGGGTCATGGTTGCTTGGTAATACAGCCTTGGATAAAAATAGTGTGACATTATTCCAACAATATTAATCTTAATGAGATGTGCAATCTTACCATGTGTGTATCAAGGACACCATACTCATACGTTAACTTTATTATACCAGTTAATGCAATTAGTGTAGTGTTGCTAATGTAGTTAAAAGTTTTATCACTAATCATATAAGCTCCAATAGGATAAATATAAAGGGTTATTAATGTGGTAATTTATTATTAACAAGTAGAGAAGCAGCAGAGCAATAAACTTTGCCTTCCTGCTGTAATGCCTTTATATGTCATCACACTTTGGTTTTCATAGCATGACTGTCATTCCTTACTCTGCTGGCTGCTGCTGGATTTTCTCTAATATTATTTAAAAAGGACCTGGCACCCATTTGAAGATCTCAGTGTCCCTGAGATCAGTTTTGTGGTGCATAATTTTTCTTTCACTTTTTCTCTTTCCTTTTGACTGCTTGCAGCAGGTCTGGCTCTCATCTGATCAGGATTCCTGTCTGTGAGAATGATCTTTAAATACCTTCAGTTCAAGGACACTGTAGAGTGTCTCTTTCAACTAATATAAGGTACCAAAATAGTGAAATTTAATGAGATAGAACACCAAATTGATTGTGTCAGAAAGAGTACCTGAGAGGGTAGTTAAGATGATGTGTCAATCACTTTATCTTAACAGCTTGTACCATCATCATGTGACATTTCTACAGAATGGCATGAACCGCTTGGTTTCAAAGGACTCATATTTGCACCTTTGATTTGACTAGCAGACAAAAATCATTAAAGGGCAAGGACTGCTTTGCTTAGTGGAGAGGACACAGCTTGTGTGGTTTTAAGCAATTTTAAAAATATTGACGCCCTAGTTAAAGGACATCTTTTAGCTGTCTTTAGTTTTATTTTTCCATCACAAGTGTTAGAATTTTGAGGACAGCCTGAACATGTTTTGATTCTATTGGGTCATTTGATGCCCGGGAGACAGAGAACTATTCGCAGAATAGCTATGAGGAGGCAATAAGCTGAAGTCCACTCATGTTTCATGATTCAACATGAGTCGTGATCCAGGTAAAAATCTGATTACATGAGATGTGTCTTTAGATTTTTTCATTGGACTCTCTTTTTCCAGAAAAAATGACATGAGTTGCAGGAAATGCAATGCATATGCGAGGTGCGTGGGGCTTTTGTCTTATTACAGACCATTTCTGCTTCTAACAAGGATGCTGGTAAGTAGTTCTTAGGAAGGAGTTTTAAGCCTTTGACTTTTTTTCACTCCTTAGCCATCCAGAATCCACATTTTGTGTAAAATGTGCTGTATAAGCAGCATGTAGGTTCTACTTGTGGGGAGGAAAATCTGAAACAGAAGGGAAAGGGATTAGGAGGAGATGATTTGCTTTTACGCACTGCTGCATTGGGTACTATACTACATAGTATACTGCGGATTAAGAATAAACTCCCAGCATTTAGGGACAGCATGCAGAGAGATATAACTGAACACAAAACACCTGCACTAGGAGCTTGTCTGGAAGCAGTAGAAAGCAGAATAAAATTAGCAAATTGTGTAAAGCTAGAATCAGAGTAAGGCTGTAAGAGTGAGGAGGTTCTTGAATGACATGTAAGGTAGGGAAAAACCCTTCTGGTTGACTTTATGGCAGACTTTGTGGTATTTGGTGAAACAGGTCATATCATCTGGTTTCTTTGACTTGGTAAGCCAGCTGGTCTTCGGTCCTATCTTTTTAATAGCTTTGAATAATAAGTTAACAAGGAGAATGCCTAGCAGAGTCTTTTGGATGGGGACAAAGGTGCTGAATCTTACACAGAGCCATACAATCTGTTTGTAGGAGGATATTACTTTTAGAATATGCTAGTTATCCTGTATTGTGATTTTGCTGAAAATTTGTCAAAGTTTAGGCACTTTCTATGCTATCTAATAATGGCAGCAGTATAGGACTGAGTTATTGGAGAGCCCTGCATTCAGAAGGATCCCAAAACATTTATATGAGAATCACAGGCTTGTCAGCCCTTCCAAAGAAATAGACCTGTCAGATTCTCAGATGTAACCAAAGAGAGAGGAACAGAGAGCAAGAGCTACCCAATGACATTTAAAATTCCTTTCAAGTATGCATACATAGTAAAATGCCAGCAAAGGGGTTAGACAAGTTCATAGCAACCCTCACAAATGGGTTACTCTAAATGAGAATGTAGAGGTCTCAATAATAAACCCTACACACCTGCTTCCTCAAAATTGAACATTTTAATTGAATTTTTCTGCTCTTGTTTGTTCCTCTTTGAATCTCTTTCTTCATCTCTCAGTTGTAGTTGTGCCCCCAATCTCAATCTGAGCCATCTGTTCCATTTCTAATATTAACATCTTCTATCATATAATGTACTATACCCTGAGAAAAAAAGAAGAAAGATGATGACTTTCTCCTGGGAGGAAACCTTATATTTCACAAAAGGTTCAGCTGTCACTTTAAAACAACACCTTCCCACACACAAATATGCATCTGCCACATTAGAATATTATTAATAATGCAGCCTTCTTGTGTTTGACAAGCTAAACAAATTTACCCCAAAAATGTGAAAAGGTCTAAGAAAGGTGAGAGCAAGTCAATGTTTCTTTTCAAAATGATAACACCCAAACTGATTCACAATGGAAAGTAATTACATTTTAAATGAACTGTTCTAACTTAACTCCTTGTATATGTTGCATATTTTTATTCTTTTCCAATCACACAGGTACCTGTTTAAGCTCAGTGAAGACTCTTAGAATCAGTCTAGAACTACAAATCCCTGTTCCTTCCATTCGGTGTTGTTATGGTCCTTCACCAGCTAATAGTCTCTATCCAACCTCCACCATTCTTAGTGTAATCCCAAATTCACAGGGGATTTGTGGGTCTGAGGAAGAGAGGACAGTGGTACCACTCAATTTCGCCTGCAACTGTGGTTTCAAGCTGAGATAGAGAGTCAACAGACCCTGTGAAAAAAGGGTGGTAGTGCAAAGAAAGGAATAGACTCAAGGTTTAGGACTGATCCTAATAAGTTAAGGAAGGGAGTAGTGGGAAGGTGTTAAAATCTGATGAAAACTAGAAAACTGGTCTGGGAGATTTAGGCTGGGATGACAAAATAGAAACTAGAAAGAGATCAGGTAGTATCAGGAAGGAGTACAGAAAGATGAGGTGAGGATCAGGTTTATTTGGAAGAATCAGGGAGCCTGTAAGGAAACACACAGTGTGATCCTGGCTGGGGCAATTTAAGAAAGAATAATGAGATTAAAGAGTAAAGAGAAAATGTCAAAGCCTCACATTTGCTTTATTCCAAAAGATGTCTGGGTTGAAGCAAGCAAATGTGAAAGTCACTGTTCATCAGATCCAGATTGCTTTTTACTTGTGGAGAGATTTCAGCATTACACAGCCAGAATTGTATAATGAAAGTTTTGATGCATCTGATTCAAAATAGTTCTCTTGGTTTTGTCTATCCCAACTAGTCTTTCTGCCTAATGTAGCTACTCTCAGTTTATGCCACTCAGGGATGCAGGTGTTTCTCTAATCCTTCAAATATAATCCAGAGCATGACAGTGAGTCAGGCATTAGATTTCCATTTATAGAAAAGGATTTTGAAATCCAGGTTTTGTGGAGACTAGGACCATAGAGGCACATAAAGGTTAGAGCTTTGAGTGTAGCCCTTAACAGCTGTTCTGCACTAGTGCTTCTTTGTGGACTGTCTGGTTTAGGCTTAAAATAAGCTGCAGAAAACCACACTCATGGCCAGTCATGAGCTGGGTTGCAGCGCTCCCTGCACATTCAGTGCTAAGGCGTAGACAGAAGGCAGTTTAGATAAGCTGAATCTTCCTCTAAAGTTCCCCTCTGTTGATTAGAGAAGACCTTTAATGTAGGGTTCCTAAACTGAGTGCCAATAGGTAAATAGGATCTTAGCTGCAGGCTGGAATAATGCCTTTGGCACTGGGCAATGGCACACAGCAATTTGCTAACTTCAGCCATCAAGGCAACAGGAAAGGCAAATACAGAAAAATTGTGTTTCACATGCTTGGTCTGCTTTACTTCACAATGGCTTGTGTTTGAAGATGACATAGATGTTTGAAATCAGGGTTTGGGTTTTGAAGACAGCAAGTGTTTTGGAAGGTGTTGCCTGAAACCTAAGCCATATCCAGGTTTCAACATCTTTTCATTGATTCGGCTTCACTGATGGAAGAAAATACAATGCTCTGCCTCAATGAATATTAGATTTAATATGGTCCAATGTAAATACATGGTTTTAAATGTTTTCTCCTGGAACACAGGAGCTCTGTGAGCTACAAAGTTACACTGACACCCTTTCTGTGGGAAAGTAGTTATTCCTCTCCTTATTGCATGTACCCCATGGCTTTACCTACCATACATAATCATCTAGAGCTGAATAGCTATTGATTTTGACCAGCAGACCTGGGACAATGGAATACAGATGTGTTTCCTGGATACCACAGTAGATCTAGCACCTAGATAAATGGTGTCTGTAGAGAGGAAAGGAATATAATAATGTCAAATTTGAAAAAAGACATGGAGTATATTTTTCACAACTAATTCCTGCACCAGGAATGTTTTAAATGTCTCCAAGGCTCTGGAAATCAGTGTTACAATTAGCTAAATGGAGTTACAAGTAATTTTGTGACCTAACCCCATAAGAGTTTATTGGAAAGTTTTGTGTGTCAAAAGAAAGTCCCTCTGGAGTGTAAAAATAACTCACTGATTATTGAACAGAATCATCAGAATTACAGTGATATTTTAAAGAAAAAAGGCATCTTTAAAAGTTCCCATCACGTAGATGGCCATGAACAATTGAGAGTGAAATTCAGGGGTTTGGAACATGTTTCTCAGAAAATGGTCTTCAATTTCATTACATCTATCAGTCTTGTGGTCAGAGTGAAAAGATGCCCTTTTCTTCCTTTTCGCCTTTTGATTTGAGGTCCTTTTCCCAATTGTTTGGTCCTAGTGAGCTCAACCTTCCATAATTCGATAATTAATGTCAAAAAAATATCTTTAGAATACATAAAATTTTTTTTCTGTTAGTAGCTCTTGAAAACAATGCCCCCATATTTGGAAGTACTACCACAGTCCCAGAAATTTAACAAAGCTAATGGGACACAGGAAAAGACAGGTCTGATTAATACAGATAATGATGGTAAGAAAATGCAGAACATTTATTGGGTTTGATGATGAACTCCTGTAGGTCATATCTGGTAATTTCCTATTCCAAATATATTGTAAGTCTCAGGCATGTTTTTATTGCAATCATGTCTTAAGATGACATGTCCATGTTCTTACGATGTGTTTCCTTAAATATTAAATATGTTATAGAAGGACTTCTACAGAAATTAAGCCTCAGCTTTTGATGACTGGTTACAGCTGCCTGGTATATCAGAGATACAGACAGTAGGTAATTGTATCCAAACAAAGTTATTTGATCTTTCTTTTGAGGAAACATTGATGGCACATACAGAAATATTTTCTGGCAAATTGTGTCTTATAAAGAATATTGGCTAACCCAAAAGAGACATACTTTGCCACAAAAAGTATCTCAGAGTGAAACAAAGTGTCTTATATTAAATAGAATAATATCCCTTTATATAAAGGAAAAATACCTAGCATTTGAGTACTCATGGTTTCTTAAGGGGAATAGTTATGTTGACTGAGGATGTGAGTTAACTTCAGAACAACAGAGCTACCCCATGGGCTGGACCAACAGCGTGTCTGATATGGGATTCTCTTCCAGCAGGGGCTGGTACCAGATGTTTAGAGAAGAGATAAACACTAAGCAGTAAACAATACTTTCCACCTTCCAGTTATATTGTTCATAGACTTCCTGAGCTGGTGACTATTTTCAGACCATCTGCTTGGTGCACTCACTCTCCATGAATTAGTCTGGGGCTTTTAAATGCATTAGAGCCTTTTGTCTGTGCCTCCACAGCATCCTGTGGTAATGAATTTCACAGTTTTATTATGCATGATGTGAAAAAGTACTGTTGATGGAAAAAGGTATTTCCAGAGGGTGATTCATCCTTCCTGACTTAGCAGAGGATTAATTACCCTTTGAAGACTCTCATCTTTCTGCATTGACATTGGAGCTTTAGTCAATTCCTTCACACTAGACACGTACATTTTGGATAACTACAGATAGGGGAGAGTTATCCCAATTTTAGGGTCAGTTTAATTAAATGCAATAACCTCTTTCAGTTAAACACCCTCAGCATAATATTTTTTCTGTAGATTTTGATGATAGGAAATATCATAAAGTTTTCCACAAAGATGTACTTGAATGAAAAATTGCTACCTACCTTTGTAAGCCTGATGGCAAGGCTTTCCCTCTGCCAGCTTAAACTAATTAACTTCGTGTGTAGATGAGGCCTAAAGGATTATTATAAGAAGAGGAACATTAGGTTTCATTATTTATCTTTTTTTATTGAAGGGCTTTGGCTAACACATGTGGATGGTTAAATTATATGAACTATGCCTTGAAACGGATGAGCAAATTCTTGCTGTTCTATCAGTCAGTGGTTACTAAACAAATAATTTTTCAGAGAGAGAGACCCTCACTAGAATTTGGGAAGTGAGCCATGTATCATATATCAACTCTATTAACAAAGGGGATGTTTTCCACATCCAAAAGATAGAAGTTTGTACTTTGGGAGATGACAATGCACACAACACTGGTCATGTAGATATTAGGTTTTTAAACAAAGTAGAGATTTAATGCTTTCTATTCACTTATTACCTCAACAGAGTAATTAAATAATGTAAAACTTATTTTTAATAGCCCATGGCATAGACTGAAGAAATTATTTTATAATGAATACGTGTGTTAAACACCGGGGATAAGAAATCTAAATAAAATATGCATTTAAACAATATTCTGAAACCTTTATAGCTCTGAAATTGGCAAAAACACAGACAACTACTTGGCATTAACTAAGTTAGCTCCTGTAATTGTAATCAAGGGAAATCACCTCACTGGTACTCAATTTCTGACAATAAACTTAATAAAGCTTGTTAATGAAACTCACCATTTCAATCTGGTTTTTTGGAAAATAGTTCTTTTCCCAAAGAAATTATAAAGTTGTAGGAAAAAAACCCAGACCAAATCAAACACATTTTTCATTTCAACTTGACTCACTCCCTTAGCTTTCTGAAGAAGTGTCATAGAAATAGTGGCATTTTGCAGCTAGACCTGCAGCAGGATGAAATAAATGTTTAAGTCTTTAATGCAAGCCCTGGGAGAACTGGATTTCTTGCTCAATGGCAGTTGTCTGGTGTCCTTGTGCAACTGAATGGTGAATGGTGCAGTCCAGATATGCCTAAGCCATTTCCCAACTATGATGGCCACTGGAAGCAGCAGGGCTGTCCTAAGTAGTATGCCACAGCACATTGCTAACACAGATTACTGGTGGAACAGATAGATCCAGTAACAGTTTTGCATGACCTCTGAAGGAGGGTAAAACTGCACCCAGAAGTTAGTGTCTGCATGATTACCCTTATTGACTTTTTGCATGTAAGAGGAACAAGACAGGAAGAGTGTGTTTTGAAGTGAATATTGGCTTGATAAAGATGTTAGAGTGTTTAAGGATTGGTGAAAGTATCTGAGAAAGGCTAGATGGAAGACAAATATAGATCTGCAAAGTTATGCCAAGATGGAGCCATTTCCAAGAAGAAACTTAATGGAAATTTATCTAGCAGAAACCTCACTTTTTAAAACCTTAGACAGTCTCCAAAGTTAGGCAGTAACTGAAGTGGATTTAATTTCAGTGTCAGTCAGTGTCAGTGATCCCAAGTTTCTCTGTGGCTTTAGCATTTATTAAAAAGTCTTTAGCATTTTTATCTGTCTTGTAAACATGGGACAGTTTCCTGACACACAATGATGATTTAAAATATAAGAATGATAGTTTTAAAAATACTGTGAAAATGACATGCACTGGTGTAAGCCAAATATATAGAATTCATTCTGAAATGGTGACAATATTTGCTCCTGCACTGCCTAACTATCATGATTTCCTACTTTTTTTTCCTGTTGGCAAGGTTAACTTATTTTTTAGAGGCTGGACTTTCTGAGGATAGATGCACAGGGTCTTGGCATTCACTGTACTGACGTACCTCATGGAAGGCAGTCATAGTTATTTAATGGTAAGAGGAGTGTTCCATGAATCTCCAATGAACAGTATTCTATGTTTGCATAGAATGTTCTTGAAACAATTCTGTTTGTACAATTGTGCTTCTGAGGGCAGCAATATCAATCAAAATTTCATTGTGTAAATAAAGTACTTACATATTAAAACAATGTTATTCAGAAAATTGCTGTTAAAAACTCTGATTTCTAGCACATCTGGATGAACTACTCTATGGGAAGCCATTTGTTGAATTTTAATGTCTTTTATGCTTTTTGTAAGTACAGTACATTCCATACATTTGCAGATATTTCAGTTTGAGGATGGTGTTTGCCTTCTACTTATTCCTTACTGCTTAATTATTGATAGTTTTGATTAAAAATTCTAGCTGTGTGTATGCACTGTATGACAGATAGGGAAATGAACATCTGACAAATGGTGGATGCTTATTTTTGTTGCCTGTTCCATTTTTAATTTTGGAATGAAAGTCAACAACCTTCTGAGCTGTATCAGCAGATAAATAGTCTGACCAAGGAAAGTGATCATCACTCAGTGCTCATTAGAAAACGTGGAGTTTTGGGTCCAGTGTTAGGTCTGTATGTACAAGAAATTGGTTGAACCTGCATGATGGCCACCAAAATGATGAGGTGTTGCAGCACTTGCCTTCTGAGGGAGTGGGTCTTGTTCAGCTTACTGAAGAGGTGGCTTTGGAGGAACCTAACAACAGCCTGGTCACACCTGGAGAAAACAATGCAGAAGGGAAACTAGTAGATTGCTGGTGGGATGGTAGGGAAGGATTTCAGTGTCAGATCAGGTCCTCAGGTCTCAGGCCTGGGAGGCAGGAGACAGTCTATGCATCTTTACAGACTGAACTGTTAAGTTTTGTTGTGGTTGCTTCCTAAGTCAGTTCTGTGGTGAAGTTTCATGCGGCACAACTTCAGGAAACTTCTGTGAATGTCCTACAGTGCTGATGTACACCTGGATGTGCCAAACATTGCTCAGTCAAATTCTGTACTGGAAGAAATTCCACTAAAGCAATTCCAGTGAAGTTAGATCAGCAGATGGTTTGGTGTTTCACAAGGGTGCTTGTCTGCTAGAGTGTTTGTGGAAGTGAAGAGAAAGGAGCTGAAGATGACTCATTGTCAGTGCTTGGATGTGCTGTGAGGCGTATGGTCAAGTTCTAGGGAGCACTAAGTGCATTCTGCCAGGTCCAAAAAATGCCAAGATCTCATTGACTTCTGATTATATTGTCTGAATTTAAAGTGATGTATGTGCATACCAGATGCGTGTGCATGACAGGCATGCATAAACCACCGTTTATGTCTTGCTCTATCAGTATGCTGGTAATAATCCTCCATGCCCATTAATATTGATACATTCAGCTATTGACAAAGGGCTCTAAGCAGCCCGTGGGAACAGGATTGTCTTCCAGGCCTGTGGGGTGGGTGTCATGGTTTGAGACTGAAGTGGCAGCAGAGTAAAGTGGCTTGAATACTCAAAACACTTTTAGTCACAGGTGGAACATCTGCCCTGTGAGAAAAGGCTCAGAGAGTTAGGGTTTTTCAGCCTGGAGCAGAGAAAGCTCCAGGGAGACCTTATTCCAGCCTTTCAACACTTAAAAGGGAGCTTAAAAGAAAGGTGAGGATAGACATTTTATCCTGTTGTGGTAGGATAAGGGGTAATAGTTTTAAGGAAGATTCAGACTAGACAGAAGGAAGAAGCTTTTACAATGCGAGTGGCAAAACACTAGAATGCATTTCCCAGATTGTGAGCACCCCATCCCTGGAAATACTCAAGGATAGGTTGAATGGGGCTCTGACCCAATGGAAGGTGCTCTAGTGGAAGGTGTTCCTGCCCACAGCAGAGGGATTGGAACTAGATGATGTTAAACATTCCCTTCTAACCCAAACTATTCTATGGCATATTTGTGCCAGTGTGTGACATGGCATCAGCATCCCACAGGAGACTGCAGTGCAGTGCCAGACTAGGGAGGGGCAGGGGACACTTCTCAAGAGGACTTCAGGCCACGGCTTAGGGAGTCTGTGCCCACTTCTGTCAGTTATGGGATTGGGGAGGGGTGGATATCTTCCATTCTGACTCGCCCAGCTTCCTACAGCTGCTGGCCGTTGCCTCCTGGGGTTCAGGGCTCACCCTTCTGGAAGGTTCTCCCCACACAGCTGCAAACAGCTTTGTTACAGGGTGAGATTGAAGGGTCCAACCACACACTCAACTACCATTAAAACTTCCTGGGTGTTTTTGGGTCTGATCCTCCAATGAGAAATTAAATTCAAGGCATAGGGAGCAGCAGCAAAGAACATATAGGTGTCGCATACATAATAATGAGCCACAAAATCATGGTGCAAGATCCTTTCAGAGTGGCCTTAAGGCTCAGCTTTTCAAGAGCAGCAAAGGTCTTTGTGCTTTCTTTTTTGTGTATCCATCTGTCATTTCTCCCTGAGTCTGTTCTCCTTCTTCAATGCCAAGCTGCTTTGGATAATTTGTCCCAATTAATTAGATCCCAGAGCAGTTTTCAAAAGCCTGTATCATTCAGTCCCCATGCTGTTGACTACCTATTAAATGACATAATTTAGGATCCTATAAGGGAAATCAAGCATTTATGTTAGCTTTTGTCTATGACCATAGCACACCAAAGAGCTGGTATTTACATAGAAACCATCTGAAATGCTAATGCAACTTATTAACTCAGTCTGCAGACTCCATTCAAATTGCTCACTGAACCCCACACTGAGAAGAATTTAATTTCATTTCAAGAAATGAAACTGGAAGCTTTTTTTTTTTTAAAATGACCCTTTTTTAATACTGATTAAAACTGTGATTTACTCTTTTGTCTGTATTTCCCTTAATTTGAAGTATAACTAAAGGAGATCTGTAATTGCCAATCCTTCTCTATAACAGCAAACTTTTTTGCTGTTCTTTTTTTTTTCTGTAATTCTTTAGGAGCCTATGTAACTTTTAACAAGGCTCCCCAACCTCCTTTTTATGCCCAGTAACAGCAGCTGCCTTCTTGTACCTCTAATGAATGTATCTTCCTCATCTCACTCCGCCACCTCATCACTTTCATTGTGTTCCCCTCTTTGACAGGTGGTCTTTTGGGTATAACGACATCATTAAATGGCTCTAAAGCTGCTGGTAAGGAAATAGTTATCGAGTGAATCAGAACACCTTCACTGCTGTAGCCGAACGAACAACTTACAGTGTTTGCTAAATTTAACTGTTTCTCCTCTGCTTGATCTCATCCATCAGGTTCATAGGTCAGGATACAGTTTCATTTCCTATATAAAGAGATTTAGGTCCACCTGAAATATTTGGGGATGCCCTTACCGTCCCTCTTCCTGCCACCCCCTTCACCCCCTCCTGCTGCCATGGGTGACAGAAGGTGTCCAGGTAACTCACATCTTGGATAAACACAAGTAGGGCACACACAGCACTCTTGAGCACTACTGTGGCATTATGAGTCTATGTTCATGTGACTGAGTCAAGCAGTGAAAATAAAAACCCAGATCATAATTCAGTCATCCTTCAGGAATTCATCAGGAGAAAGAGGAGGAAAGATTAAGCCCCATCCAAGGAACACAGAAATCTGTGCAGACTAAGGTATTTATTTCTCTGCAGGAGAAGTGCACTTGCACAAAGCATACAAGATTCTCCTGGACTGTTTTTTTCAGTGTGCAGATTTAGTTTGGGAGAGAGAAAGTGGATCTTAAGATGCCTGGTTAAAGAAAAGGTCAGGAATACTTCAACTTGGCATATTATTTAAGCATACTGTACTTAATTGAAAAATTTTAATGGTAGTGAATAGGGTGCAAAAAACAGCCAGTGATGTGGGAGCTCTATTAGCAAGACAAAAATCCCTGATGCAGCATTGGCTTAAGATGAGCCCTGACACTCAAAAAAGAGACAGAATAAACCTTTTGCACTAATTTGAAAGCCTGATTAACTGCTCTTAACAATGACTGTGACCTGAAAGGCCAAGCCCTAGTATGCAGAGGGCACATTCCCATCCTTTTCTCCCATTACCTAGTGGCAGAAGTACTGCTCTCATCTCTGGGTAGCCGAGGAAGTGTCAAATTAGAAGTCCACCACAGGAAACAAAATTGCCACCACAACTGATCCCTGGGTGAAGACTGGCCTGCTTAGATTACAGTTTTGTTCAATTTGTAGTCAAACAGCAGCAGACAGGCCACTGACATCCTGAGGTTTTGCTGTGGATAATACTGCTGGGCACGATCCACCAGTGGCTGCTGAATAAAGTTTGACATTTCCATTTTGCAGTTCGCAGAACTATGACACCTCGTGTCAATGCAAATAAACCTGTCATAGTCTGATACTGTATTTGAGGCAGGAGATTGAAAATTGATTGTGTGACTTATCTGAATATAAATTGCGTATTTATTTACCCCGAACCATGGACTTGCAATTAGTCAATACATATTCATAAAATATGGGTTAGGTAAATTAACACTTGCCTATTGTAAATTACAACTGAGAATAATTTGTGGTGGCCAGAAAGTCGAAAATGCAGTTAATTTTGAAATGGATTTGATGCATTGCATTATTTAACCATTCCCTGAATAATTTCAAGCCATGAATTTAGTTACAACACGAAGTATTGCTGACATGCTGAAGAAATTTGTTTAGAAAAATAGCCTTTCCTTTCCAAATATTGATGCATTTTTGCATGTATGTTTTAATTGACCAGTTCTGAAATAAAGTTTTTCAATTTTGCCCCATCCAATCAGCCTTACATTTTTGTTACAGTGAGATCTATACCCTCCATAAATTTCTTATATCTTTATCCATGCTACTTGGCTTCTTCCCTTATGAGTTAGAGTATAATGTATTATGCATAATCTAGGTTAATGTTGGCTTGCATTCCTTCCACCCGGATAAGTTATACTTTTCCATCCTGTTGAATAATAATTTTGAAATGTAAGGAGATGGTGGCTTCTGGGAGAAAGGACTTCACACTTTGGCTACAGACTGCATGGAAGGTATTTGAAGTTCCTCTCTTGTCTGCATGGTTTGTCCCTGCATTCATGGACATAAATATGGCCAGTCCTTCGTCTCCAAAATTAGTCAATAGCTCTTGCCAGTGCAGGAGTGTAGAAACTGGGGACACTGCAGGGCTCTCTCTTCAGTGCATGTCTCAGTTTTCAGTAATAGGCAGTGAAGATGCTTCCTTAGCCAGTAGTGTTTTCCTCTGTGTTTATAATTTTACTGGCTTTTTGTCCCATTTGAGGATGTTTCCTCTGTTCTTTCTCTCTGATATAAATTAAATCTCTTCCCTGAGATCCAGATCTAGATTATCCTCCGGAGTATGCACTAGAACAACTTTTCTGGATTTCCAGTAAATTTGATCTTGATATGACAGAACAAAAAATTGCTTATTTTCTGACAGCTGCTCCTAATCATAGTGTTATGGGCAATTTTAGAAATAAACAATTGTTTGCAGAAGACAAACCTGCAACTCTGTAATGATGCCCCATTGCTGACTTCTGAAATATTTTTGATCTTAAAAAGAATTAGATGCGTCAAAGAAGCAATTTTGATGGATAAAATAATAAATTTAAGTTCCTTTTCTGGCCCTTAACACAACCTACTGGTAATTCCAGGAGAATTACCCAGGAAAATAGCAAATGGAAGTGTAGGAGTTTCCATTTTCTTAAGTAGCTATGTTATTCCTGCCATTGGAATGGTAAAAGAGGTGGATTTTCTGTTAGTGTTGAATGAGATTATATGCTCAGCAAAAAGTCAGAAGAGCAGAGGTGTGATTTCAAGCAATCATAAACAGATTTTCACATATCGTGTGTTAAATTGTTGGGAGAATTTATGAAGAATTTGATCAGGAGACAAAATGTTCACTTTATATCTCAGCTTGTTCCCTTCAGCATTGGTTTCAAGTAACATAAGAGGGGTCCTGGCCTTAAACTTTACTGAAAATTGTATGACAGGGGTAATAGAAATAGAACACATTTAGTAGTTTGGTTGTTGAGAAAGATGATGGAATGGTATACTTTACGTATGTAACTTTATTTCATCTTCTTTGGAAAAACCTGGAATCACTATGGTTTTCATTTTAGTCAGTGAGATATATATTTATTTACCATTTTGTGAGACCTCTATTTTCAAAAAGCTTTCTAACCCCTTCAGATTTATAAACTTGGGGTGGTAAAATGGATTTTACCCTTCTGCTGAAAGCCCTTGTTTTAATTTCTGCTCCTTGCTTTACAGTCTACCAAGTGCTTCTTTCACTTGTGACCTCTGAGATAATGTCATAGAATCTCTGCAGTTGGAATTGGTGACCTCTGGACATCATCTGGTTTAACCCCCCTACTCAAAGCAGGGTCAGCTGGAGCAGGGTAAGGACTCCACAGTCTCTCTGGGTAATTAATCCCGGTGTTTGAATACCTTCACAGTGAAATGTTTGAATGGAGTTTTCTGTGGTTTAGGTGATGCCCATTGCTTCTCAGACTGTTGCTGGGTACCTTGGAGAAGAGTCTGGCAAAGGTCAAAGAGTGCAATGCAGGGGCTCTTGCATGCAGAGACAGAAAGTCTTTCTAGCCAGGGCTATAATTCCCTCCTCTCCTTAGCTCTTCCCCTCCTCTCCTTAGCTCTTCCCCTCCCAGAAGGCAGCCCAGCAAGGGTCTCTCTCACTGCTTGAACATCACTTCTTTTCTTTCTTCCTTGTTTTACTAGGAACATGTGTCTTTGGTCCTTTCTATGTGGAGGTGCTGAAAGGCAGACAGGAGGCTTGGAAAGAAACTTATGGTCATTGCTCACCCTATTTTCTCTTCTGCATGCATAAACTGTACTCTTTTTCTTGTTCCTCCTTCCTGTTGACCATTAAAATAGTGACTTCTGATGGTACAAAAGTAATCTGACATTTATTTTCATACTGTGTATTTAACATGTTCTGTAATATATACTGTTTTTCTTAAAGTTGCTATTTGTGAACAAGAAGAGTCTAAACCAAAATGTAGCCATAGAATAGGTTTGGAAGGGGTCTTCAAAAGTCTTTTGCTACTCTTAATTTTGGAGGGACTTTTGCAACAATTCTATAAAGGTTACATCCATGCTGTTAGGAAGCTTCTCCAGAGGGTATTTCCCAACCTTTAAACCAGGGAATGCAGAGTAACTCCTAAACCCTCTCTACAGCACAGGTTTTTGAAAAGAGATTTGGTTGTATTTGCAGTGCATAGTACTTGATCCAAATCTGCTCTAAGTCCACAGTGTAGCTCCAGTTGCATGGCTCTAAGAAATAGTTATCAGAAATTAATGCATTTTTCAGCTCAAAGAGCATGAAATGCAGTGATGCCTCAAAACTTGTAGTTTTGGGGCAACTATGTCCCAGGGCAAATATTGAGAGGTTGTGTGGGCACCTGAGGAGGCTTTCTGGGGAGCATTGCACTTCTCTGGTGTGGATCAACCTAAATTGTTTAGTTTCATTCTATACTGCCAGAGAGTTTTCTGGAGTCAGAAGTGTTTGGAGTTACTTGGGAAGAATTCACTTGGGAAGAGCCTAGCTGGTTACCTTTCAAAGGGTCTAGGAAAAAATCAGGACATTTAAGTAGGATCTGAGGAGTCAGAAAAGCCAGAGCTAAACTGACAGTAGTAGCACTACCCATTAAAGGTTCCAAGTTTAGTAATTCCCAGCAGAGTTACATCTAAGCATGTGATTTCTGTGGTACTTCCAATTTTTAACTGATTCTTGAGGATACTGTGACCCCTTCTTCTCATTCTCTGTCTATTAGTCTGACAGTTCCAAATGAGCCTCATTTATCTTGGAATCTGATCAGGTGGTCAGAGTGAATGAAACCCAGCTTTCCCAATCCAAAACTTCAAATATACAATTGACACAGAACTGGCAGCTGCAGTTTCTATCCTCTTATCTATTAGAATGTGTCTATCCAATCTGCCCTTTGCACCTACTGAAATATTGCCCAACATTCTGGACTCTTTTAAGTGGTTAAAATCCTTTTTCTCTTAAGCTCGTGTCTGGAAAGAGTTGTTCCACTGCTGAACGTTTCCAGTTGACAGCTCCTCCACTCAGTTCTGTTGAGAACTTTTATTTCTGCCATTGTGTTGTTTCCTATTTGCTTCTCACCACCAGCTCCCTTTGATTCAAATCCATATATTTATGCGGAGTGGTGCCGGGGAGCTGAATGGCTCTGGAAGTTGCTTGTACACCATGGAGCTCAGACACCTATGCAGGCATGGTTATTGATCCTGCAGGGAAATGTCATGTCACTGAAACTCCAGCAGAGAACAATGTGTGAGCAGAACTGCGAAGAGTAGTGAGATGTGCAGCTTAATTTGTGTCTTCATGGCGCTCTGAATGCAGCTGGATGGTTTACTGGGAATGAGGTAAATCATAGAAACTTTTTGAACTGCCTTCAAGTGTTGGGCTTCATGCTGCTCTGCTGTAGGAGAAAATTTCTTCACTGACACAAAGACAAGAACATGATAAGTAATAATCTGAACAGGAGCTTTTATATTTTTACTCTCAATGCATTTTACACCCAGAAGAGCTACATTTGTGTTCTTTTTAATTTTTGGGTACCTGTGACGAAAAGTGGCTTAGGTTTTAGCAACTTTCGAGTGCTTTTCTAAAGTACTGCACTCCTAATCTTAAGCAAGAGATCAATTTCAGGGAACATATCTTCCTTGTCCATCACCCCAATGCTTAGTGTTTCCAGCATGAAAACAGAAAACAGAGACTGCTGTGCAACATGTATTTCTGCCTCCCAGTCAAATAAAACAGTGCTGTGCCAGTTGTTATCATCTGAGCATCTGAGTTTAGCTCACATGTATTTCATGGTTTTTCAGGCCCTTCATGCCTGTTGTCAGCCAGAGACGAGGGTGCAAAATCATACTTTTATTGGTATGAGGAGAAAATACACTGTTGAATTTTAAGTTGATTGATATATAGAATAGAAACTAACTGAGGTGACTGGTATTAAAAATGACTTTTTATTAGAAAAATATCACCTTTGAATGATTGGTAGAAGATAATTACCAAAAAAGTATTGTCTGTCAGAGACTGATGATAATGGAAAACTGTATGGCAAGATGGATGAAGAATGTCCATTTGGGAGACTTATGTGCTTCCTAGACCAGAGATTACTGATAAAAGCATAAGCAGTGGAGATCAGTTTGGGNATGTGTTTGAGGCAGAGAAGCTATGCATTAGGACTCTGGGCTGGATCAGTGAGAGAGCACCCCCAAAAGGGTGATGCTCAGCCGTCCTTATAAGGGTACCCTCTGCTGTTCATCAGTCATTCAGCACATAGAAGCAAGTCATCTATGGTGTTATACTGATGGTGTTAACTGTGGTAGTTCTGCAGTATTATTAAAGTTCTCTCTATTATTAAGACATTAGAAAGAATATTAACATCAATAGTTGTAGTACTGCTTTAACTAATCAAGCAAAGTGTAATTCAGTTTTCCTTTTAATAGTCCTTGTATGAATTTTCAACTGCTCAACCATCAGTTTCTCTGTGCAGATTGGTCTTAAATTTCCAGAGCCTTGTGTTTCACCCTCTGAAATCTACCTCTTCACAGGATTGCAGAATAGATGAGGGTGGCAGAAAGCTCTGGACATTGTCTAGTCCAACCCCTCTCCTTGAACAGTGTCTGCTAAAGCAGGTTGTCTAGGGCAATGTCCACGTTGCTTTTGAATATCTGCAAGCACAGATACTCCTTTTCCTGTATTCCACAGGTTGTGCTCCACCCAGCCACCTGTTCTAGGAAAAGAGATCTCAGCTTAGCTAGCCAAGCCTTCTAGGCTCTGCAGACTGTGGCAGACAGGACTGAACGAGTGACATTGAACCATGTTTTTACATATTTTTGAAACTGTAAGTGTGGGAACCTCCTCAAACAGGAAAGCTAAGGGAAAAAAAAAGGCAAAAAAACCCCTCCTCCTGCAAAAATACCATGCAGCGCTTGCATTACAGGCAATTTCTGCTTTTAAGGAACATAATAAAAATTAAGCTGTGCTCCATCCTTGAGTTTACTCTTCACTACTGATTCAGGCACGGTCAAACAGCTGTCTCACTTGCATTTGCTGATTTGCAGTGTAGACATGAATGTGGGTAACAACGCTTGAGTGGTCATACTCCTCCCGTAGATACCTTATGTACTAGAGATATGGGAATCCAATAGAGCTGGATACCTGATGAATCAATGCCAACTGCTAGTAGGAGGAGAATGAATGTTGGATATTAGCTGTGGTCAGTGACAGCCAGAATATCTTCTCTCTTTGCTATTTAAGTAGAACAAACAGGATTCGTAATAAGCGATAGCCTCATTTATGTTTTCAGAATAATTAAGAGGCTAACAGAAATTATAAAAGGAAAAATTGGACAAGTAGATATAGTTTAGGTATGCACTGAGAAAGGAAAATAAAAACTGTGGTAAAATAATTTCTCACACTTTGCTCCTGAATTTTATATTCTCATCCCTGGCCATGTCTGGGAAGTCAGATATCTCAGGAATCCAGCTCTGTATAAACATTTTCCTTGTCTGGCAGTCAAAAAAACCCCCAAATAAGTGAGATACAATGGTACAATCTGTAAAGCACAACCAGATGTAGGGAAGGTAAGTGGTGCGATTCTCTTAATACTTGTGAGAATACAGTAGGAGTGAATACTGAATAGAGCATCATATCTTAAAGAGATATTTTCTGAGGTTTCTGTTTGGCTTAATAATGGGCAGATCAGCACATTTTTACTTTGTAAGCTTTCAATTTTACTTTTTGATCGAAGGCCAGAAACTTTTAAACTTGTGGTATCAAGATTATTTTAGTGAAGTTTTCCTAATGATGGAGGGAAAATGGGTGTTACTTTTTTGTGTCATTGTCCAAAACCAATGTAAGGACAGGCATCCTGATCAGAAAGACTATTTTTGGTGACATTCTAGTTTCTGCTATCTTTAGATTTGAAAAAAAGAATACCTTTTCTCATTAAATGTAACCTACTTGTACAATTCACTCATACTGTGATATATAATATCCTTTACTGAGGGAGAATGTGCACACAAATCTTCAAGAAAAGATAACAATTTTAGTCCAAACTCTTCTGTAAAGAAGAGAAAGGACAGGATTTGTTCAATTCATCTAACAGTCTTCCTTGCGTTTATACTCTCTCCATAATGAGGAAATCAAGTGAAATTCTTTATCTGTGAATCCTTTTCATATTTTTCAGGGATGTGCCTGTGGTGAGGTGGCCATAAATACCTGTGGGAAGGTTTGTGTAAAGATAGAACTCTTCAGTATTGAAGGTTATGGCACCTGCTTTCTAAGCCCTAGAGCTACCTTGACTGACTTTGGTGTAGAAAAAGTGGTGCAACAGCTCAATTGAGTCAAAAGATACTGTTTAGCAGAAAAAGTGTCTGTAACAAGCAATATCAAAACAGCTTCTACTTTGAATATTGAAATTGATTATACAGAAGAGTAGAAATTAGTGGGATATATTTAGATGTCATGGAAGGTGGCCAAATCACTACAATGATTTTGAGGAGAAGAAGGTGAAAAAGTAATTTGATCTGCATTTACAGATATTTGTAGGTATATTTAACCTATACTATTCATGTAAAATTGATCCTTATTCCACAACTAATTAAAGTTGGAATGTTATCCAAGGGATGCTACTTTTTTTAAAGGAAGTGTATCAAATTAGTATTCATACAACCTCCAGTGGTTCCTTCCAACCTAAATTAAGCTTTTTTTTCCCAATCTATTTCCTGGTGTACAAAACCAATTCTTAGGCAGTTTTAGGTTTGTGACAAAGTCCCAGCTGGGCAAAATGGGTACTTCATTGTAAGTTTTCTTGTCGTACTTTTGAATGGGGTTCCAAACAATGGACGATTTCCTTCCCTGTGATGACTCTGCCTGTGCCCAAGCCAGCTCCCATATGATCTTTACAAATTCTCTGTCTACAAGTGTTGATGCTCTTGGTACAAGATCTGTCTCCAGAAGGTCTTCTCATTATGAATGTTTTGGGGGTAGGTGGATTATGAGATTTTTGTGCTAAAGTATCAGCCAAAATATTAGTTTCAGTAAGTTTTTTAAGCAGTCAACATATTTTCCTTACTGAAGATGTTGGCTTAATTTAGGTCTTCAACAAGAAATATGATAATCAACCTGCTAAGATCAGTAATTTTATTTGATAGGAAATGAATTTAAACAGTGTATCATTTATCCTTAGTTTGAAAGTGAGCATCTTTTTTGTTCCCATTTACTGAACTAGTATATGATTTATACCAGGCTAATTTTTATTATTTTAGTGAAATTTTTCCTGGCTAATATTGATGTAAATGTGACCAGGGCTCTCTTCTACCATCAAGGACTAAACATAACCATTATTAATTGCTGTTTCATCAGGGAACCAATAACATGTTCTTCAGCTAAGAATAGCTACATCTCTTTGAGCCACTTCTAATGCAATTATGAAAGGCAGAAGAGCTTTAAAAGTGGGTTTAAATACATTTAAAAGTGATGGGGTTCTTTGAGTAGTACACATGGATAAGACATGAATGATGAAACTTTGGAAACTAGAAATGTTAAGGCTTCTCACAATGAGTACAAGATTGTAAAAATTACATATTTTTACTTTTTATCTGCTATACTGTCAGAAAATGATTATACTTACAACAATTTTTTTATGAGCCTATATTGAAGAACACCAATCATCTACAAAAATATCACTTCTGTTCAAAGCTCTGTTTCCTTTTTATTTTATGAGAGTTGTGTTGAGAAAGTTTTAAGTAAAGAGATTGCAGGTAAGATTCTATTGCTTTTTCAGTGTTTAAATTTTTTAAAAATGTTCAGAACTTACAGTGCATTGACTTAGGTTATTCTATCTCCTGTCAAATTCACTCCCAGTTCTATTCACATGGATTGTATTTGGGTCACCCAACCACTAGGCAGAAGGAGAAAAAAAAAAATAAACCAAAATAGGAAGCAACAACTCTGCAGGTTTTAAATTTTGTAGAGAAATTAATATAGAGTCTGACATGAAACTACTTTTCTATCCTTTACACAAACTGATTCAACATTATGCTGCTGTATCACTTTAAAAAGGAAGTATTTCTCAATGTCACATAAGGAATTTTGATTTGAGTGGATGTTCAACTAAAATCAATGGTACAGATCTATCACTTACTGTACCTTGGGACTGGACTTCAGTATGGAAGAGGGATCCATATTCCAGTTTTCCAGTGATTCCTTGAACAATGTATTTTACTGTTTATTTTAAGAATCTTTCTCCAAATGGGATTATTCCTCTTGTTGAGTTCTTGCATTGAAATCAGCACAAGTTTCTCTGTGGGTTTTCATAGGCACAGCATCATTTTGCCAATTAAACTGTGCTGTTCTACCAGATTTGCATTAAGATATTGTCACCAGTGTTAGTCTAGCAGCTTTATGAATTGCTTCCACAGTGCCATGCTGATCTTCAGGATGTGTGGATGCTTGAAATCACACAAAAAAGTGAGCTTCTGCTAGTTTGCAGAAAGACTTGAGTGCTATTTTTGTCTAGAGTAACAAACCCCTACCTCCTCCCAAATCCTTCTACAGTTCATCTGTCACTATATGAACTATTTATTTCAAATCTGAAACCTTTTTTTGTAATCTGTTATAAAATTCAAAATCTTGGGTTAGATTGGGTTAAAATAAATCTGCAATCTGAATTGGTCTTATTTCCTTTTGCTTTTGACATTTGTTTGGAAAAATCAGTTACTCAATTCTAGCTTTAGTGACAACTAAAATTCTAGATAATTTCTAACTAAACCAGTCAGCGTACAGTAAATCAAGTCATTGAGTTTGTTGTGGCATTTCTTGTAATACAGTGGGATTTGCATCAGCTAATGATGCAAAAAAAATTAAATTTAAATAAATGTGACTGAAATTTAAATGCGTAGTCTCGAAAGTAGGCTAGGCTACAAAAAGTGACTGGGGTCTTTCTATAGCCAAAATTGTAGACTGCAGAGGGTACATAATCCCTTAAGGTAGGAAAAATGAATCACCATCTGGAAGCACCTGTTCCTCTCTGCATACTATGAAGATAGAGAAAAATCAGCATAGACTAGATGCTTAAATTTCATTGTCACTTCAAGCAATTTGAATTCATCATTAGCATCACTAGTGCCTTACGAGAATTTATACTGAGCGTTTTGTGCAATGTGTCAATTATTTAATGAGATTAAAACAAACTATTTAAAGATTTTCACTGTTATTTTTGGTATTTTTCAATTGACTGTGTGTACTTTAGGTTAGCATTCCACCCAGATTGGAATCTTGACCTTAGTATTGCTAAAAGCCATGCTGGAATGATATATTCCATCCAAATAAAGAGTTTAAAATGCTCCCTGTTTAAAAATTTAAATATTTTTTCTATTTGAATCTTGTTTCATATTTTAATAATGACCTGAATTATTTAACAGCATTTGGGCTAAATAAAAACCTCTATGACATGCTTTCTCCTTTGCCATTTGAGACACTACTATGCAAAATAATGTCTGTGTGGATGAACAGAGGGCTCCCCTGTGACCTGTGGTGTGTATAATTTAATCACAAGACATTTGCTTATGCAGGCACCTTAATGGCTGAGGACAGAAATTGGTATGAAGGTTTCTCTTAGTATGACTGTGACTCTGTACTAGTGTGTTAGTTCTGTTCCTTTGTCCTTGTTACATTGCTACAGAAATCCAGAGCCAGAGTAGGGGACAGGGAGGATGTAGAGCGACGGATACATTTCCCGTCTGGTTTGTAGATATGCTCCTATGAAGCCTCCTGGGAACTTTATGTCTGACATTTTTCTCCTGCTGGGCTCTTTAGAAAGGGCTTGCAGATCTGATCAAACAGCTGTGGCTCAAGAAGACTGACAGGCAGTGTGGTTTTATTTTTCCTCAGCTCATAAACCTGCATAGAGGACCCGTAGGACTGCTTAGACTTGGGTCTGCAATACATTTTTACCAGGAGATGCCAATGAAAGCTATGTTTCCCTCATGACCTCAGTGTGAAAATAACAAATGATCCAAGTGCTGGGACTCAGCCCTTGGCTGCCTTGAGCTGATACATCTTAGGGGACACCTGTAGAGCCGTGTGTGTTGGCCAGGACATATGCCATCCTAAGGCTGTTATCATGCCACAGAAACAGAAGTATTAATCTCTGTTGCATAGTTGCTATTAAATTTTTGAACCGAAGCCAGAAAACAGTTACTCCTTTTTGTTGGCTTGGGAAAAACTTCTCCACTTTTCTTGTTCTCCATAAGGAGATGAGGCTGAAACGTTATATGATGATATTTAGAAAATATATTCAAAACTTTCTTTGAGATAATACTTTGGGTAATTGCATTCTTAGAATGCCAGTGAAAGCTATAGCTTAATAGTGGTGTGGACTAATTTTCTCCCTACTTGCCATTACCACAGTTACATTTCTGCAGCCAAGCTGTGCCCGTTTCTGAGTTCTGTCCTATAGAAAGCCAAAAGCTACAAAGCAGTTTTGAGCTTCCTCTCCTGCCATTGATAGAAGAGCAACTGTACTTGGAAAGATGAAGGGCACATCTTGTCATCTTTACCAAAGTTAAAAATTATGATATCATGAAGGGAGACAAGCAGATAATAGGAGAAGACCTGCACAATGTATTACTCCCAAGAGTACTTGCACACCCATGTGGCTCATGTGCTCATACTTGTGTGGTGGGTTGACCCTGGCTGGGTGCCAGGTGTCCACCAAATCCAGTCTATCCCTCCCCTCCCTAACTGGGCAGAGAAAATACAATTAAAGGCTTGAGGTCCGCATAAGGCCAGGGAGAAATCACTCACCAATTGCTGCCATTAGCAAAACAAGCTCAATTCAGGGAAATTAATTTATTACCCATCAAATAGTATGTTTTCTTTTGTTAGTGTTCTAACAGATAATTGCACATTAGGTCTGCCATACTGGCAAGTAATTATTTCATCTCTGGTTCTGCTGGTCAGCAGAGACCTGAATGTTGCCTTAATTACTGACTAGTGGTTCTCTGTTTATGGCACCCTGTGTTCATAAGACCCAGACTCCTAGCAGAGCTATGGTGCCTCAGACACTGCTAGATAGGTAGCTTTGGGTTTCTTCTTAGCTTTTGTAGAAGTCAAATTCCCAGGCTCATATATAACATCATTATTGCTTCATCAAGCTGAGGCCTGACATCACTGGACTAGGACTGATGTTTTAGGATTTAGCTGAAAAGGATGTCAACACAGTCAACAGCAGCGTGAACTGATACTGCACTGAACCATGACTACTGGTTCAAAGGATGCTCAAGCATCTTTGTCTGAGTGATGAGGATCTTAGGCATCTTCAAATGAGGCTAGACTAAAAGATCCAGACATTTAATTCTATTTTCAGACTTTTGCTATTAAAAAAACACCAAAGTAATCTTTATTTGTTAGAAAAGGGAATCTCTGAAGAAATGGGCAAGACTTTTCCTGTCTGATCCTTCTTTTGTGTCTTGGAAATCATTAGGTAGGAGTTAATATATTGATTCTAGCTTGATTTCATTTATGCAAATGTATTTCAATTAATGTCAGCCATCCTAATTTGTAGCTGAATCTCTGAGATCAGAATCTCACCTGAGGAGTGCCCCATTTGGATGCAGTATCTTATTTCCACACAAGGTAAACTCAGGTATAAATATTAATCCTCTACTCATATATTCTTGTTGATATGATTGCTGATGTTTTGCTTCCCTGCAGATGTGACATCATTTCAAGCTTTTTCTGTCTAGATAATTTTTTAAAAAGAAGAATGAGATTGTTTTGGGTGACCTCTGTAAATGACTGGAAGGCTGAAACAGCAAATCTGAGGCAAAGGAGCTGAATCAACAGAGCCAGTTGCATTTGTCAGGGGTTATCATTGGAATTTTTCTAGGATGCTTGACTCAAAAACTATTCTACACAAACGAGGTGTACACAAATAGAAAAATAGGCACAATGATCAGAAGTAGCCATAAATAACTTTCCTTATTCACTGTGCTTGCATTCCATGTAACATATAAAACCTAAAATGCAAAATAGAGTAATTGCAATGGTTCCTTTACCATGCAGACACTATCTACTTTCATCATTGAACACTCAGATTTCTTTCTTTCCTTTCTTCTATCTGTCATGATTTAGGAATGTCTCAATCACATTTGAATGGATATTTGATATGTTCCTATTTAGGTCATGATTAGAGACATAGCTCTTGAGTTCTTTAGCAGCTGTCAGTTGTAGTGTTCTAGTACAACACTTACAAATGACATCAGGGACAGTAGAAAGATGTCATTAGATAACAGACAGATCATTTATAATATTTCAGTATCTCCTCATATGTGATATTTACAATGGTAAGTGATTTTAAGGCCATCTGGTTAATAGCTGTTCAGCATAAAAGGCAAGATACAGGAAAAATTAAAATTAAGTTAGAGGAAAAATCAAAATTAAACACATAGATACCTAAAATGTAACATAGATAATGGAGTCACTAACAAAAACCAGTCACCGATCATTGGGCAACTGATGAAGCTACTAAAGCACACCCTTGGTGAGATTAAATCTAGACTTTTGTATCTGGTAAGAAGGGAAAATAATTATCCTGATCATTTCAATCTGTCCTATCTTCCTATTAAAGTTTATGTCTAAGTATTTTCTCTGTGACCTTCTTCTCTTCTCTCTCTGGGTGTATGTGGGTGATTTGATAACTTCAAGAAGGACTAGCCAGAGAGTAAAAGGAGCCTGAAACCTGGAGACACCCAAGGTGGGAGATGAAGGCTGGATAAACAGTACCTGAGGTTTGTGCATAGCTTCTAGATGGATTTACAGTCTGGTCTAAGGTTTGAGGGCATCTGTAAACCTGAGGACAGATTGAAAATAGAGCTCCCCAAGGAATTGCAACCTGAAGTTCCAATATAATCACTTAATCTTGTTAAATTGAAATGTACTTTCTCCCTGAAGGTGACAGAAGATGACAGTCCTCCCCAGAATGCTGCAGTAAGGGTCACTTTTCCATGGGGTGCAGTCCTTCAGGCACTGCCTGCTCCAGTGTGAGTCCCTCACAGGGTCATATGTTCTACCAGGAAATCTGGTCCAGCATGGGCTCCTCACTCCATGGGTCTGCAGGTCCCTGCCAGGACCCTGCTCCAGCATGGACCTCCCATGGTGTCACAGCTCTCTCTCAGGCATCCACCTTCTCTGGTGCAGGTCTCCTTCAGGGCTGCAGGTGGATCTCTGCATCTCTGTGGTCCTCCAAGGGCTGCAGAGGCACAGCTGCCCCTCCATGTGCTGCACCATGGCCTACAAGGAGCTCTCAGCTCTGGCACCTGAAGCAGCTCCATTCCTTCCTTCTGCAGTGACCATGGTGTCTGGATAGTTTTTGCAGAACTGCAAAGACAATAATCACTGTTGTTTATCATTGTTGAAGACTTGGGAAAGACCTGTGATGTATGCATGGGGCAGGGAGCAAGAGAAGACAAACATTTTAGGAGAAAAAGGTGAAATTGATAAAAGAAGTCATAAAATGGCTTTCACATTTCTGTTTAACCACACCTTTTTCACCATGAGTAATGGTCTTTGGCCACAGTGCAATACATTATGAAAGATGCTCTATGATAAGGGTGATTGGCCTACAAAGGAGGGAGAAGAATTGAGACAACATAGCTATCGCTCCCATGTGTCACTGGAGATTTTATTTTAGAGAGGTATATGTGGTTTTCAGTCAACTATTTCAACATTTTTATTCATATTCATTTTCTTCTTATTCATTTTTTTATTCAATAGCTTAACCTTTAGTGAAGAGAATAAACTGCCTTACTGCCTTCTGATCTATTTTCATCCGTCTTGATTGTCAACAGTAATAAATGATAGAGCTAATCCAGGAAATGTCTGAGGAAGCTGAATCTGTGTGGGATACCAGAGAGTCAGAAGGATTTTTCTCTCCTACCGCAGAAAAGTCTAGATATTTCCATCTGATCCCCAACATTAGGCTCTAATACAATGAAGAAAATAGGCTCGTTTAAGGGTCTTTCCCTTTGTTGACTTTAGGAAGAAACTCTTTCCTATATGCATCTATTAATATCAAAGGGTGTTCTGTTAACAATAATTAACTGGTTAACTTCTATTAACTATAGTCTAGGAATATAGTTTGGGTCAGACGTGGGCATCTACACAGGAGACACCTCGAAATACATAAAAGAACTTGCATATCTGTTTTTCCCTATGCTTCAAAACTCTTTTGCATGGTCTGACAAAACAAACTACCCTTCAAACTTGCTTCTTTGCTTCTGCTACCCTACTTTTGAGTAAATGTCCTCCTTTGAGCAAGTGTTAGAGTTAAAAATAGTTTTTGTTATCCATAAAGGTTTCATCAGGTTTCCAGCATTTATTCAATTTGATTTTAACTGACTTAGAGTCAGCAGTGACCTACCAGTACATGGCTGCTGCTCTGTTCTGTGGACAAGAGAGATGCCAGGTTTCTCACTAGCACTTGTCATGAGCCATAATGGCACAGAAGTTTGTCTGGAAAGAACCTGCTGGATGTCTCCAGGAGCAGCTAATATATTCAGTGTGTTTCAGACAGGAAAAAAATGTCAGAGAATTTGTCTTGTGCAGAGAAAGGAAAATCAATTAGATCAATACAAAATAA
The DNA here is from genome assembly GCA_013397195.1 of Hylia prasina. Taxonomy (NCBI): domain Eukaryota; kingdom Metazoa; phylum Chordata; class Aves; order Passeriformes; family Sylviidae; genus Hylia; species Hylia prasina. The sequence goes on from VYXD01002841.1 coordinate 145,123, forward strand.
AAATATTATTGTTTTATCCCAGTGAAAATAACCTACTGCTGGCATTACTGTAGTCATCTTGTTTTTCTGCAGAATATTATCTGCATGAGGGAGTTGCACTGTGATGCTGCTATGACCAGTGAGGGTATGACAGCCATTTAAAGCTCCCTGGGGCAAACCTTTGGTACTGAAGTATTACACCTGTAACACTAGAATAAAAAGTGAAGGAAATAAATATTTCAGAGATAAAGAAGGGAAAAGAGAACCACAACTGAAGAAGATAGAAATATGACAAAAAACAAGTGCTCCATGGGCCATACAGGAGATGGAACACAACCCTATGTCTCATTGAGAGAAGCAATTGAGTCACCAAAAGTCCAAGAGCAGAGTTTTAAGGATTGGTTGGAAAAAGAGTAGCTGGTTGTTTGCATTGTCCCATGTCCTCCTGTTTCCCTTCACTCCTGTAAATAAAAGACTGCTGTTTTAGCCACTTGAATTATCATTTATAGGTGAAGAATTGTGACTTAGTAAGTAGAGATCTCCACTTATTGATGGGTTTCTTAGAAGGATTCCAGTCACCCTTTACTTGAGACTTCAGACAATGAGCCTGGCCCTTGGGACTGCCACTTGAGGCTTGGCAGAAAAGTTACATGAATACATCTGTATATATTGTGTGGCTTTAGCCACTGCGCTATTTCCACTCCCCATGGTGGCTGGACTGACTGCACAGGCTATGAATTATTACTGCAGTGGAGCCTGAAGCAGGATTTGCATTTAGAAAGCAGACTAACGGGAGTTTTCCCTGCATTGACCTAGGTCAAACATATCAGCTGGAAGTTGTTTCTTTGCATGACTTAACCTCATTTGCAAGCTTTAGAGTATTGCTCTCACTAATATTGTCTTCTTCCTAGCAGGGATTTGTGGCTAACAACCCCAATTCCTAGCTACCTGGAATTTTGAGTGTCATGAAACTTTAATACTATTTTATTTCAGTCTGAATCAACTGATTTTTTCCTTGTGGGACTATTGCTTGTTAAGCCAAAGCTCCCAGGATCTTATCTTTTCCCAGGAGTAATGACTCTTTTTTAGCCTATAAACTAGACACAGTCCCAAAGAAAAGCCTGTCATGGAGCCAGGCAGCTTTTTTTGTTGGGTTCTGTTTATAGAAGTGACCTGGAGACCCAAGGCATGGGCTCAAACACCACTCTATCCCTGTCCATATCTTGCCATGTCTCACAGAATCCCTGCTGTGGTTTTTGCCTCATGCAATCCAGTGCCCTCCTAGACAGTGGCTGGGCTGTCTACATCAGGCAGAGTGAGTGAGACCCTGCAGCTTTGGCAGAAATGAGAGGTTCACTGTGTAGATGACAGTGCCAAGCCACTTGTCCTTGAAGGTAGAGGAAGGCCCCTGTACTTATTAGTGAAATCTTAACCTCTAAGTCTTACCTTGAATTTGCTGAGAGCTATAAGTTACTTAAAGACCCAGTGAAGTTTTTTTAATGAAGCTGAGAGTCATTAGTCTCTCTCCTTGGGCAATAATGGTGTATAGTTATAGCACCTCTTTAAAGTCACTGCTCTCCTCCAGTAGTGACTTTCACACTCCAGGTTCTGGGACACAGTACAATGGATAGTATTCATCACTACCAGTGAAATGAGCCACACTCTCTGCTGCTGTGCATCAATTAATAAGCTGGATGCAGAGATACTGTGTAATTGGAACAGTGGTGATCCACAGGGAACATAGGTCATGAAACTCTCTACTAATGTGTTTTTGCTCTTTAGCTTATGGTTGTTAGTTCAGCTGATTAAGAGGTTGTACGCAGGAGTTTTAGGAACAAAGTGAAAAAGAAAGGTGCATTCTGTTGTAATTATAAAGAAACGTGGTTAGGGAAGATGTGAATTTTCAAGCATGAGGAGTTCACTCATGTTCCTGGAAGAAGCACTACAGAATTTCTAACGATCAAGTCCTCACTACTACATCTTGTCCAGTTGCTGGCACATTTAGAAGCAAAGAACACCCTTCCACCACAAACAGAGCACCAAATCCCTGTCAGAAGGAAGAGTGCCATTCACTGAATCACTGACTTCCAAGTGCTGAGCCAGGCAAATCTGACTTGACTTCAAGGTCAAAAGTCAGCAGAGATAGGAGAGGTATGGTAGTTAATGACTGTGTGTTGCTCCTAACCTTCTGACCAGAAATCACTGGTAGCTGTGTTTGATAATGAGGATAGCATTTACCTAGATGAAATCAAGTAATATATATGCAAGCAACATGAAAAAACATTATGTATTTGCATTTTTACTCCAGAAAAATGAAGATGATTTGCTGTGCGCTGAGCTAAATGTGTAGGCTGTGGATATTGCATTTTGATGTATCAGATGGTCAACCTTTCCTTAGAGGTAATTTGTATGAATAATTTAGAGTTTCAGGGAAGATTTTTTGTTTCTTTCCATTTGTGTTTGTTAATGTAACATCAGCCTCATAATGTTTGGCATGGACTCTTGAAAGCACAGCTAGAAATGCCACTAAAACTAATAATTCAACTACATTTTGCTGTGTAATGAACCAATAATCACATTAGTTTTATTGAAACATATACAGCATCAAGCAAACACCACTATTTGCTCATCTGAATTTCAGCAACACAAAGACTTTTAGAGGCACTTGTGTTGTATGTTGTTCTAATGACCTGCATCAGCAAAAAAGTGCTCTTTTTGATAAAACTTCAGTTGAGGCCCCCTATTGGAAGAGGCTGGGGCCTTTGTAATCACTATCAGTTGGTGGCCTTTGCTTAAGAATCTTGCTTGTTTCAGACTCCATAAATCTTAGTCAAGATTGCTGCTTGTGGTCTGCCTTCCCTGGGTCATTTGAAGTATGTATCTGTTTTCCTGTTGCATTAAAAGGAATAGAAGTATATGACATATGAAATACTGCCACTGTCTTGCCATCTTCCTGCTATTGGAACACGATATTTTCCATTGATGGATCATTTGGTGTTTATCAGAGGGAAAACCTTGCGGGAGTCACATCAACCACATGTTCCTCACCTGAACCACTGGGAACAGTGTGCTGGAAGAAGTGTCTTGGGAGTGGTGTTTGATATGAGTACAGGCCACAATTTTAATGCTTGTTCTGCTTCTTCTTCAATGCCCACGGACATAGTCACACATTTACATTTATACTACATGCACATCAAGCCCATCAGTTCTGTTCCAGACCTCTGCAAATCCATTTCTGGTCTCTGTGTTGAGTGGTTTCAAATGGGTGTCGCTGGCAATGGAAAAGGGTCACATCAATGCCTCCAAAGGATTCTACTGTGTGGGGTCCTTCTCAGGTTTAAAACAGAAAAACAGTTTAAGCCCTAAAACTTTCAGACCTCAGGCAGCAAAAGTATCTCATTTTCTCTGCTGCATGGGTATTTTGAAATATATGTATTATGCTTGAAAATTCAACAGAACACAGCAACATTTCCTAGGACAAGAAGTTGAATTCCTTATTATCCTATACTATTCCCTCTTACTGCAGCTATGGATATCTAGTTTAGAGCAAGCTCTTTTAACTTTTCCTAGAAAATCAGTCCTTCCTGCCTTCTAATTATTTTAGCTGCTCTTCTGTGAATCCTCTCCATTTTCATCAATTTTTTTCTGAAAGATCTTTTATGTATTTTCCCTCAGCCACTGTTGCACATGGTATCTATGCTTGCTATGCTTCATCATCAGGTTGTACCAAGCCTCAGTAAATTTGTTCCCTCATTGGGACTTCCAAAGTTCACTGTCCCAACCAAAATCTGGAATGTGTACTATGAATTTCACCTTTTTAATTTGCCTTTACATTTTTTATTACTTGTTCCCCTCTCATTTTTATCTGTCTTTGTGCATTGAAAATTCATTTAATAAACACTGTTTTTATTTTATTGTAATAAAGTACCAGTGGCACGAAGTCGACCAAACTAGAGACACTTTCACACCACTGTTCTATCATCGATTAAGAGGCAGAGATCTTAAGTCCACATAGAGAAGAGCAACAGAAGTTGGGAGAGCATATGTTAGAATATGCACTTTAAAGAAGAAATAAGGAGTGAAAGACAAGACAGATCAAATTATGTGGTTTCCCCAAGGGTTTACTTGTCACAGAGAGCTGAATCCAGGACTTGCTCAGGCCTAACTTGGGACCTTTACCTTACAACCATTTCCTTGTCAGTTCATCATTCTCTTACTTAATCTCCTGTATGGTGACAGCAGATCTTGCAGCACGAGTCTTTACACCACCAAAGTTCCACCTGTTTGTCTTTATGTAGGGTTTGATTGCCATTTAAGGAGTGCAAAAACTTCATGTTATCCTCAGTACAATAAATGAAATTACAACTTGGATTATTTTTACTGGGAAATGTTATCTTGCAGCAGAGGAGAATGAGTGGAAGAGATATTAGGATTAAAACTAAGTGGCTAAACTGGCTTGGTATTTGTTAACATCTCCATTCTAATTTCTTTCCCACCCAAGGAAGTACTATTGCCTTTATCTGTAATTAAATTATTTACCTTGGTAAAGTGCCGAAGTCAAAGTAACAGCTTTGAAGAAAAAAGGTTGTTTGAAGAAGAATAGCATTTCCTTTTTTCTTGTTTGCAGTAGCATTATCATAAGAAAGTTCCCTGAAATCCCTTCAGAAATATCTAGACAAGACCAGAGAGGAAGAGTGGTAGAATACCATAGTACTACTCCTCTTCCTGAGTCCTGAATACCCCAGGTTCAATTCAGATGTCCATTTTTGCTAATTTTGGCTGGAGCAGAGTTAACTTTCTTCGCCTTGCTCTCCTGGAGATGGCTGAACACCTGCCAACACATGGAAAGCAGTGAATTTACTCCTTGTTTTGCTTTGCTTGTGCACTCGGCTTTTGCTTTCCCTATCCCACAAGTTTACCAACTTTTACCCTTCCAATTTTCTCCCTGATCCTGCTGGCTGGGAAGTGAGAAAACAACTGTCTGGGGATTGGTTCCTGGCAAGGGTTAGACCACAACAACATTAAACAAAGTAAATGCACACATTACTCCTTCTTGTTTTATAGGGTTTTATTCTTTATTGTGACTTGAAATTATGAAGGTTTTTGCCAACAGTAATAGAATAGGTACAATAGAAGAGATCTAGCTGGTTGGGAGCAATATTAAAAATGCAGTACATAGATATATAAAAAATGGAGAAAAAATTGCTGACATAATTATAATTTTTGTTTTTGGTTTCGCTTTTTTTTTTTTTCCCCCCAGGTTTATGTTTACATAGCTAGAACCGGAATGCTCTTAGAAGACATGAAGAAGATGACTGATAGGGAGTGTCAAGGGTGTCAGAAAACTGTCAAGTGAACGAGTTTTTGGCAGCAGTTTGAGACAGGCTATTTGTATGCCTATAATCAGCCACACGAATGTATGCCTGTTAATAGGAAATTATGTAAATATGAAAGAATAAGGGTTTCACTAATAAGATGAAGTATTCTAAATGTTTCATGGGATACAAGCACAAGAACAGAGTTTAAATAAATGTGAAAATTTTCATGTCATGGACTGTAAAAGTATACAGACTTTGAAGATCTCCCCAAGGTGTCCTTTTCAATGTTTGTTTTCTGGCTGATTCTGTTAGGCTGAGGATATTGTGAAGATGATAGATGTATAAACTGCCAGCCAGTTTTTGCTTTTAGAGCTCCTTATTTGATTGCAGTAAAAAAGTCAAATTTGCTTTTTTGATTTGAATTCTTTTTGGTAGTATTGTTAGCATAACAGACTGGAAAATAAATCTGCAAAGGGTAGGAGGTAAAAATCGATCCTTATCCCATCTCAGTCTCTTCTGATGACCACTAGACCAGATAAACTATCACAGCCTCTGAATCAGATTCTTCTGACAAATACAATACTGAAAAAAGTTTTTGTCACACACTTCAGTTTTTTCTTTCTTGTTTCGTATGGTGTTTTACTCAAAGCCTTTCAGGGACAGAGAATTATTAAGATAAAAATCAAAACCCTCCTGGAGTTAGGCTCATCTGACTTAGTCTCCTGCAATGCTGGAATATCTTGTCTTTAGCTGGCACCTCACCAGCCAGCTATCATCTGGCCTCCCGCTGACTGCTGAGTTGTTTATAAAAACACATTTCTCTCTGCATATGATCCAGATGCTTTGGAGGGAAGAGGAATATATTAGGCATGCAGAATAGATAGGCAGCCTTCTCAAGTTTCATGGGTCTTGGTGGGAAATCAAGGGAAGTTAGTGGCAGGAAAAAGAATTCAAAGTCTTTAAAGCTCTTTTGAAGTGATTTCTTCAAAGCCCACCTTTTTCATTTTACTGTAAAATCCTTAAGCTTGGAGATGCAAATCCAGGCATGATGTTGTATCACTCAGGAAATTGCATGACTTAAATCTAACTGTGAATGAACAAGCAGGCTGAGATTCATCTCACCTGCCTGGAAATTTAGACATCTGTGCAAGCTGTTTCATTTCTTTTATCAGTGGGAGATAAGTAGCTGAAGGGGACAGTTCATCATGTCCTAAGCTGGGTGTCAAGCAGAAGTGGTTGGAGTCATACTTTGGAAGTGCATTTCTCTATCCTTTAACTACAGATCACTAACTTGAAGCAGATAGATACCTTTCAGATGACTGAAGTCAGGTTGGGTAGAGTCCAGCAGCAGTGATGTGCTAGTGAGCATCACACCACTAACACTTGAATGTTCCACCGAAGAAGAGATAAAACTGAATCTAAACCTTCTGACCCATCATTTAAAAGCTCTCCAGGGAAAAGGAATAGAAAAACCCACTTTATAAACCTACCTATCTACATCAACATTGTGAGAGATGAAGGGTTCATTTTGCATTATATATTCAGCTCCCTGAATCTTTAAGCTACCTGTAAGTTATTCTGGACTGCATTTCATAAACAGAATTATTCATTAGACTGAAAATATTACAACATGAAAAGTTTTGAAGACAGGATTTATTTCAAATGAGAATTTAGTATGTGAATTTTGAAAGTGTTCCGTGGTCACTGAACAGCAGCTGGTTTCTATGACTTCTGTATGTCTTTAATTTTTAATTTTTCTGAATGAGTTAGTTAAAAGAGTCAGAATTAATTCTATCCCTCTCAGAATTTTCCTTCTAAAGAAGACAGTTAGTGCTCATGTAGCAATGGGAATGGACTCAGGCCAAGACAAATCTCCTTTGAAAAATGTCAGTTTAATATTTCTAAGGCAACATTTGAAAACAAATTAAAAGTAATCTAAGGTGTATTATATATGAGTTTAATTTGTAAGAGCAAGAAAAATATTTGGAAAAAGAAATGGTCAGTTATTAAGTGAATAAGGAGTAGATTTGGGATCATTTTATCCAAATCTGTAAAAAAAGACCCTTGAAAAATCAGAAACAGGTAATATAAGGCTTGGTTTGGCTTTTACCACTTCAGCTGTTCTGTCAGGTTTTGGACATCTGTCCTACTGTGCAGAAAATCTAGATTAGTCTGTTTGCAGCAGGTTTTCTGGGGATCATGTAGTGTCATGACACAGCAGTGTTTGTACTGCAAGTGAGGTAATAACACAATGGCTTTCTGAAATGTGGTGTTTTCACAGGCAAACTGGGTACTAATGAGGTCCCCATGGGCAGCTGGGTGATTTAAATATTTTAATTCCCATCCATCTCTTTTGTAGCAGTAACTTGTTTACCTTTTACTGCTGCGATAGCAGTAAGAACTGCAGTACTAGAGAGTGGGAACAAAAGGCTCTTGTCTAAACACCAATTTTAGAGGCATTCCGTTCAATTCCTTCCAAATTTCTCCCGGAGCAAGTTCCTTGACTCTATTCCTCAAGGGGTTGCTGCCAAATACAAGAAATAGCCACTTGGTCTGTCTAAAATATATAAGGCTACCAGTCAACCCGAGGAAAACCAGCAGAATTTGCTGGTTCGTTCCCTATCAACCAGCCAAAAAGATACATGCCCATAAACAAAGAAATTGACCCTTGATTTTCTGCTCTGTTCCAGATGCCATCATGCTCTCTAGCACAGAAAAATAGCTATTAGCTGATGTTTCTGTATATATGCTGCTGTCACTGCAGCTCAAACAGTCCGGAAAAATAAGTTTTTATTATCAGATCCAAGTTGATTTTTTTAACAAGTTTCAGCTAGTTGCATGAGAGCCCTGCTTTTGGCCATTCCAGCATTTGGAGCTTTCTGCTAATGTTAGTGTCACATGCAGTGAAAAAGGGAATTTCAACTGGAACAGGTTGCTCAGAGCCCTGTCCAACCTGTCCTCGAATGTTTTCAGGGACGAGGCATCCACCACATCTCTGTGCAACTTGTTCTAGTGCTTCATCACCCCCACTGTAGGATATTTCTTCCTTTTATCTTATCTGATTGTATGTTCTTTCAGAGTAAAACCATTACCCTTGTTCTATCCCAGCAGACCCTAATAAAAAATCTGTCCTCATCTTTCTTACAAGCCCCCTTTACGTATTGAAAGGCCACAGTAAGTTCTCGCTGGTTTTCACTTCTGCGGTCAGAACAACCCCAATTCTCTCAGCCTTATTTCAGAGGAGAAGTGTTACATCCCTGTGATAATTTCTGTGGTCTTCCTCTGGACTCTCTCCAAGAGGTCCATGTCCTGCCTATGCTGGGGACCCCAGATCTGGTTGCAGTGCTCCAGGTCACAGGGGCAGAGGAGAGGGGCAGAATCCCCTCCTTTGCCCTGCTGGCCACACCTCCTGTGGCACAGCCCAGGACATGCTTGGCTTTCTCTGCTGAGAGGGCACATTACCTAATCATTTCCAGCTTTTCATCCACCAGAACCCCCAAGTCCTGCTCAGCAGGGCTGCTCTCAATCCCTTCAAACCTAATCCTGTATTGATACCAGGGTTTGCTTTGACAGAAGTACAGAACCTTGCAGTTGTTGAACCCCATGAATATCATTTGGAAATCTCAAAACAGAGAAATTAGTCATCTCAGTAGAAGAAAAAAAATCAGTTCCAAGAATCATTAAAGTTAATCAAAAATGGAAATGTAGATGATGGTGCCAGATTTTCCTTCTGTCAGAAGACCACTGATTTGAAACCTTGTCTATGATGAAACCTAAGGTAAAGAATCACAAAGCATAGTTTTATAAAACAAAATCTTAGTAAGGTGTTCCTCTTGTATAGATGTTTTGAGGGTTTGAGATAATAGTGTAAAAGCTGCATTCGTCATATCTTAAACTGTTTTCATTATTTTACTGAAGATTGTTGAAATATTCAGACTCTTCCTCTTTGAAAGGAGAATGGGAAAGTTTTCTGTTATTCATTCTGCAGGTCTCAAAGAAAGACATTTCTTTAATATCCAAGCAGCGTGCCTCAACAGCCAAGGGGGCAAGGTACCAGGGCTCATAACATTATGGAGGGGGATAATTTTCTCAAAGAAACAGCTGGCAGCTGTAGGTCAGAGCTCTTTGTGTCTGCAACACTCCTCTGAATATTATATTCATACCCTCAGATGATTTGGTGTGGTCATTCCTGTAACAGTTTCAGTTCACATTACAGCAGTTAATGTCATGAAAATTGTGTGAAGCTGCCATAAACTGATTCAAAACACTCCAGGAGATTACAGAAGTGAAGGCTTTGGATGTGCTGGGATTTCCTTAGTGCAGGAAATCTGACTGCAATTGATTTGCATGCAAAGATTGTTTACCCAGTCCTGCTGTTAGGTGGTTTATGCAGAAAATAAGTAATTTTGCTTATTTCTGATGAAGCCTGCTCTTCCAAGTGGAAAGCTATGCAGTGGCCCTAGACTGTTACAGGCCATCATGAGACCAGGTGTGCTCTGGGATTCACACTGTGAACCACAATTCCTCCAACCCCTGGGCAGCCCTAAAGCTCACTTCTTCAGCCCATTCAAACTGCATAAAACTGCAATGTGCAGTTATTGTTTTCTAAAACAATGTTTTCCTTCCATTTTAAAGATTCTGAGACAGAGACACTTCTTGAGCTAAATATTAGGGTAATGTTTATCATGGCTTTTGAGGGATACCTGCCTTCTCTTAGCTAAAATAAATGGCTTTCTCCTCTCTCTCCAGTATAACCATCTGAAAGATAACTATCCAGCCTAAATTAATTTCCTGATTCCCTCTGAAGTTCCCTGGGAAAGATAATCACCTCTAGATGATTTCAGCTGACCTATTTTAAACATATATTTAGAAGAAGATGAAACAGAATTTTGTCTTTCCCAGGGTTCTCCCGTCCTGAACACTCCCTGTTAATCTAATGACTGATATTTATTTTGTCTAGAGAGTTTATACAGTAGCATCTTTGGTAATAGGGTTGATAGATAAAGACACATGAAAGCGTACAAAGCTAATAATAAAACAGTAGCAGTGGGAAAATATATGTAGATATACATAGATCAAAGGAGCTCCTTGAAATTTAGCAGATTGTAGAAAATAAATACATAACTGAGTTCAGAAGAGAAAATGAAAGAGAAAAACAAGAAGAAAACATCTCATGGTTTTGTTATGTGATCTGTGTTGAGCATCTGGTGTTGTATTCATGTGCATGACAATGATATTGCCTGATAATAATAAGAATGATCAAATCAACACAGGGCTATGAAAAATCTACAATTGGGTTAGATCTTTTTTTTTTGCTATCAAAGTTTTATTGATTTGTAGAGGCATATCATAAATAGCAGCATAATTTCCACAGACCTTCCAGTTTAAAATGTAGACTAGGACAGGCAGATGGTTTATAAAATTGCCCCCCACTTTCAATGGGTAAAGAAAAATAAAATATAAACAAATTGTGCAAATTCAGAGCACAGTTTCATCTTTTTCTAGTACCACTGTGTGAACTACTGGTTTGGTCTGAATGTAAGCACCATGGTGGCTTTTCAAGTTTTGATGGAGAGATCCTTTTCTACTAGTTACTTGTGATGCAAGGAAAAAGATCAGAGGAAGATGTGTGACCGAGACCTTTGGACAGCAGAGGCAAGAGAGCTGACCTTCTGTTATACAAGGGATTAGGTGGGTGTGTTAAATAGGAATTATGGAAGGACTGGAACAAAAAAATTACTTAAAGGAATCTGAGGAATGGAGACGGTTAGAGATAACTGAGAAGTAAGGAATTAAAGGTCCAGATAAAGCATCAAAGCCAAAAGAAAGGATGTTACAACATCCTTAAGGGAGTAGTTAAGGGGGATGGTTTCAAAACTTTAAGAACACTTTAAGTAGGATAGGCAGCATGCAGGAGACCACACTGTGCATGGGGAAGATACAAACTCAGTTCATAATCGACCCACCACAGGGTGGTTGGACACTGGAACAGATTTCACAGGAAAGTGGTCACATCGCTAAGCCTGACAGAGTTCAAGAAGTGTTTGGACAATGCTCTCAGGCACACAGGGTGGCTCTTGGTGCTGCCCTATGCAGGGCTGGATGTTGGACCTCAGTGATCCTTGTGGGTTCCTTCCAACTCATCATATTCTATTATACTAAGATCCTATAATATCTGTGCCATAAGAAATCAAGTGAGACACTACAATAGCATGCATCCCCCTGTCAAACAAAAAATGTAAATCCTTGTACAGTTCCCAAAAGAGATAACAGGAGTTTCCCATTGTATCAAGGGAGCTGGGTAGATCTATAACATGCACTCATACAAACATAGATTGGTTTGGGTTGGAAGGGACCTTAAGGATCACCTAGTTTGAACCTCTCTCCAGCCATGAGCTGGGACAACTTTCACTAGACCAGACTGCTCAGAGTTCCATCCAAACTGGCCTTAAATGCTCCCAGGGTTAGGGCATCCACAGACTTCACTGGGCCACCTATTCCAGTACTGCAGCACTCTCATGACTTGCTTGTTGAAGGCTGTGGGTCTTAGGTGTTCAACGGGTTACAAACAGAAGAATCACAAACACAAATGTTAGCTACAGGAAGTCTGACAGTGACTTTGCTTGTCCTGTAGCTGCTTATATAGAAGGATAAATATAAGTATGACCATATTTTTAAATATAGATATAAATATGACCAGATGACTTTTTATTTGCTTGGCAACTACACAGCAACCAGCTATATGGTAAAATGCATGCAATAGCAAGATAGTTACAATTAAAGAGTAAATTATGATGACATACATTATTTCTCAATGACTAAACCATGGTTGAAGGTTACATAGCAATTACTTTTGATCTCATTAAGAATAATTAGTAATTACCAAGTACTCTAAGGGAAATGTGATTACTATGAAGCTACCTGGTATTTCCCCAAGGGGACTCTATCTACTTGCAGAATATATATGCCCCATTACTGATAGCAGCACATAAAATACCACTTTATTTATGCAGTACAAGCAAAATAGGCCTGTTAAAATGTTTAATGAAATATTTGGCAAAGAGGAAAGCTTTGCAGTGCCTACACTACAGAATGTTTATGAGTGCTTTTAAATCAGCTACTCTTATCTGCCATTTTACATGCCTTATTTTTAAGGTAAAGAAATAAAACAATATTAAGTAAACAAAACAAAATTAAAGCCATGCCAATCCTCCTCACTTTTCTTTTTTTTTCTGATGCACTTCTCAGAGGACAAGAAATGGAAGACACCTCTTTCTAACCAGAAAATACTAACCACAAAGGTGGAACAAGCTCCCCCTAGCTAGCTGACCACAGCATTAGTGCAAAAGAATACAAATCTACCTGCTTGACTTTCCCAGTAGCCTTCAGAAAGATGAGCAGATGTTTAAGTCTCAAAAGAAACAAAGAGAAAAACCTGCAACATGGTCTTTCACACTGATGAATTTCCCAAGACCCTCTGCTACTGTGAGAAAGCATGCAAGACAGAAGTAGACTGCATCAGTTTTTTTAAATTTTTAGATGTTTTGATAGTGATTAGAAAGAGGATATCTCATATTAGCAACTGGTTATGTGTGGGATGGTGCAAATGTTTATACTGAAACAAAGAGCTTGTGAATTTTTATGATCATGGAGTAGACTGGCTTATGAGATTTTTTTTTTGTTCTGGATTGTTGGGAAATGATTTTTTTTTTTGTGAGTTTAAAAGTCCCAAAGTTTAATTTAATTATATTTTGAAAGCAGTGAATGGAACTACAGAAATCATTAGTAAAGTTGCCACATATTAGATTGAATTTTGAGGAAAATTCATTTTGCCAGATTCAGTTAAATTATCACTTGTAGAAAAAACATCTGTAAAAATATGGAAGAACCTGCTTTTTCTGTGAGTTACCATTTACCAATGACCCACAGATGAGAGAATCAGAAAAGTTATTTTTTCTCTCTTTCACATTTTCGTATTGGACTCAAAATGGAAAACTAAGTGCTATTTTGTTGCTTTTATCTTGTAGAATGAGAAATGTGCCTTTGCTATTATGGCAGGGTCAAAAAATTCCTGCTAAGGCTTAGGAACAACGCATAAGAAGCCTTCAACACATAAGCCTTCAACACTACATTTTTTCCAAATTCCAAAATTATTTATTGCCAGTGGTGCTGGCACTGAGGAAAATGATCTGTCTCCTTCACAGTGGACAAGAATTGCTAACCTTTCCTCTTAATATTAATTCTAGAGTTTGGCTCTAACATTATTTCAGAAGTTGCTATTTAATGATATTTCTTGTGAGCCTTTAATGTTTTGGTAGTTCTGTAAATATACTCTGTACTGCTCAATTTTGTAAGTAAATACCTATATTTTGTTTTCTTTATGCTGTAATATTCAGCACCTTGGGGTACACTTATTTCAATCATTCAATCAATCAAGTACTTTTTATTTTCACATTGATGGTACTGATATCTAAACATGTAGAAGTTTAATTTATTGCATTATCAGGTCTCATGACAATTTCACATTCATATTAGAACACATATCCCCTCTTAAAAGTACAGATCTTTTAGGACTGCATGGATTCATATGATGAAACTCTTAACATATTTGAAACTTGGAATATATTTCTATGTCTTCTAGAATGGGTATGCACATGCAGTCATTTAAGTATTAGCTGATTCCCAGCCACTTTTGTGCACTTCTATACTGCATAGATTACATTTCCTTTAAGAGATTTATTTTTCCTATCATTGCATTTGTTTATGGTGATTTGTCTGGAGGAAGGTTGTTTTTCATTTGCTGTTTCATTTCCCCTTGCACCCTAACCCTGTGCTAAAATAGACCTACTGTCCTCTAAACATTCAGGGATGTTGCCTGGGATTTTCTGTGCTTATCACCCCAGTGCATAATTCTTCATCAAATGACTGTCTCTAATCAAATTTAATTACCTGCAGCATGTTATCCTTGTCTCCTTTCTGTTATATCTTTGAAAAAGTACAGGTGGGCTTGTCAAGCAAAGATTTGCTCTGTATAAAATCAACCCGAGTGGTTTTGTCCATCTCAAATTTTTTTTGGTGCTGTGTGATGTCGGGGTTTCTCTTCTTTTTGAGGTCCAGTGTCTTATCTTCCTTCTTTCTTTCAGCTTTTCTCAGTATTGACAAGTCTATGTCAGTGTTCCATTAGAGAGTTACTTGGTTTCACTCAACCAGAAATTCAACTCACTATTTCCTTTCACCTCCAAAGGAAAAGACTATTTGACCTTCAGACCTTGATTGGAGTCAGTGATTGAGTGCCATGGGGATAGTTTTAAGGTCCCATTCTCTCACTGAAGGGCTGAAGACATCTTAGTAAAGGTGCTTAGTGCTTCACACACATGGATCTTTATTCTACTTGATGCTCAAGCATTTATATTTATAGGACATGAACACACTGTGCTCTGTGGGCTCTGTTTGCTGTGGGAGGGAGTAGATTGGAACAATACAAAGAATTGGATTGTGGCAAATGTCCTTGCTCTATGCTGGCTGTAAACATCTTTCCCTTTGTGCTGTCATGAGAGACACATTTTCCCATTTAAAAGCCATAAATGACTATTTCTTGGGGTTAATCTCCTAGCATAACCCATGCAAGTTACTATTGTTGAGTAGTTTGGCATTAAAGGTAACTGTTCTGCCTTATTATATAGAGTTCCAATTATTTAGAGCATGAAGTTTCTCACAAACATTTTGCCTTTAGCAGGCGAGAAACATGGTTCAAATCAATGGAATTATTGGTTCCTTAAAATTGCCCAAATGTTCAGGAGCTTTGCTGACTCACAGACTATGTAAACACAGTGTGCATCTTAACAGGGAATTCAAATCAGTGCTCAGTTTCATGCCATATAAATCACATCGACTACATTTATAAATACAATTACTGAGCAGCTCTTTAATAGAATGGTCTTATGTATGCTTGCTTCGCAAGCATTCATGTGTTTGTTTCTTTTTGTGGATGCAATTATTATTCAGGTTTCTTTGCTACCATCAGTGCATTGCTAAAAGGGAGAGCTTGTGTTTCCTTAAGTACCACATATTTAATAGCAGTGATACTTTTTGAAGACAGAGAAAAATAGCTCTGTATGCTTCATCCCAGAAAGTGGGGGGAAAAAAAAAAAGTACATTAGACAGAATGTATTCAGAATTCTGAAACATATACACAGTCACACAGTTGGATTGCAGGGATGTTTGGCAGAGAATAAGACCCTACAAGTTTCTACAGTTAAGTCCTACCCAGTAGATGGCATCCGTGCACCAATGCTTGAGCCTGTGCTCAAAGTACAGTGCAATGAAGAGTTTTGCAATGTTTTATTTATGAAAAAAAATTAACTTTGAATCTTTGTATTTTGCCTCAGGCAATATAAGCAGTAAACATGATTTTCACACCAATAGGTAGCAAATAGTTTTCTTAACAAATTAGATGAATCCTGATGTCTGGTTTCCAATTGCTTTAGAGCAATGTGTGTATAATACAATTTTCTTACATTCAAAATCTTTTGTTTTACATGGGATAAAGTGAAAATGACTGGAGATATGCTGTGAATATGAATTATCTTTGGACAACAGAAATTTTGTGTATTTAAGACCTGTTTTTAATAAGTGTTGAAGCCATTCAAATTTTTGGCTCCCTGGTGCTTCCTAGAGGTGTTTTGCTTTCCTATATCAGCATCCTTGATATTATGACAATATATTTCACACAAGTTGCTTAATTACAGCTTACCCTCTAAGAAATACCCCTGTGAGGCATTGCCAATCTGTGGTGATATATCCATCCTCGTCTTGTAATTGGGAAACGAGGTATTGAAACATGTGTGACAGTGCCAGGATAAGTGATTCTGCTTCCCTGGTGTATCTATTACAGATGTTCCTCAAAATTATCTATGCCAGCCCTTACACATCTGACAGCACTGCAATGCAGCAAATATTACTGCACTTTTCTTCATAGAGCTGAAGTTTCTTGTGATTTCTTGTATCTGTAAAGGCAGAGGGAAACAGGTTGGTTTCCCAGATCTTTTGGGACTGGATAGCTTTTACATTGTGTTACATGACTAAGGATGGTTGGATACAGTTCTGCATTTCTAACTTTGCTGGAGAGACACCCTGGCTGCACTTATCCAGGATTTGAATTGAATTGAAAACAATTTTTCAAAAACTTGTGCCATTTAATTTCCTTTCCAATTGCTTCCCAAATTCCTTTTGGGAATTCCTAAATACAATATTTTTTAATTTTTCCGTGAAAATTTTTAAAAACCTGGTGCTTGTTTAGAAAATGTTATTCATTCCCTGAATCTGTCACCAGAGTAGTTTTGTAGGAAGTATCATCCTGCTTGAACATAGAATCCAAATCCCGCTGCGCTGGCAGTGAATTCCCTTCTGTAAGAGTTGTGATGATAACAAACTTGTGATGGGTTAAACTGCTGACTGAGGCACTGACCTTTTTCCTCTGGCAATAGAGAAATTCTTCATTAGGTTTGCACCTGAATTTTAGACAGCTAGAATTAGGGGAAATTAAACTGTCCTTAAGAGGTTCATCTTCATGTATTATTAAACAACAGGTTCTCCCAGACTGGTTGTTCTATCACACTCAATCTTTTATTTTCTTCAGAATGAAATCTTTGTGGGCTGGTGTAAAGTTATGCAAGATTTTCTTTCAGAGGTGTCAGCTGGCTTGAGGTCTCTGACCACTGGGCAGGGAACACAGACATTACCTCCAGAGACATCAGGGAATTAATGTCATGTCTAAGCTGGTTTGTTTCCCTGGATACCATTATTTAACAGTGATTCCTCCTTTAGTCTAATGAAATTGGAAAGCTGGATATTTGGAATAAATGGCACTTAAGCAAGGTGCAGGATGACTGTATACTTCTTTTAACAGTGAGTTTTTCATGTTCAATTTAACCCTTCTTCCCTTTATGCTCTGAGCACTGTATTCAGGGCATTATTCCTACCACAAAATATGTTTAAGCCTCGAGATTAGAACAGTTTCTTTCCCTGGTATGATTTAAAGAAAATTTCTAGTAATTCTATTCTGTGACTCTTTCCTTGGGAAAAACTGAATGTATTACACAAAAGATGACTATTGAATTTGCAACAAATTCAGCATCCTTATGAAATTCTGTGCTTGAGACCTTGACTTAATGAAACTGTTTTGCAAAGCATATCAGTCAGCACCAGTGCTGCTTCTATTACATTCTAACAATATCTTTCAATAAATTCACTACTCTTTCAAGTAAGTTTTCCCTCTGATTAAGTCATGCCTGAAGCTGAATTTTCTTTTTAAAGTTTGAATAAAAACTGTGAAATAATTTGTGACTTACATCCCCAAAATGAGATCTTTCTCTACAGAAAAATTATTGCAGTATTATTTTACCCTTTATAAGTATGAAAATGGATAAAGCTTGAGATCTGAAGCCTACTTTAACTGTCTACTGAACTAATCCCTGATGAGGAGTGGTTTGGTGATTAGTTAAGAACTGACTTGAAAAAAGGTGACCACGCCATGTTTAAAATAATAGCAGTTTTGGAATAAGTTTTGAATGTACAAATTTCAGTTTGGAACTCTGTTGGCATTTCCACTAGTGGTAACTACATCCTGCCCAACAAACCTCCCAGTTTTCTTTATCCATATTCCTAAATTACTAGCTGTAAATGATTTAGATTAGCCAGGGATGAAATACAGAGCTCTGACTATGTAAAGGATTACAAAATTCATCCTGGCTTATGAATCTCTTACAAATGATAGAGACCCTGAGCAGTTCAAATTTAGAACTGAGTGCTCAGTGCTCCTTGAGGAGGTGAATTTTATTTCCTGAGTGTTGAATTGTGGAGTTCTGGGGCTAATGACTTGCATGTAAAATGTCTCTGAATCAGAGACAGAAGGTTTGTCAGATATCCAGAGACTGAGTTCACAATTTATTGCCTAAAACATAGAAACAAACTGGGTTCAATGATTCACTGCCAAACACACAGCTAAGACATCTACTTAAAGGGAAGTTATGGCTTTTTTACTTAAGCATTGTTGATTTAGAATATAATTACTTCTGGAAATGCTGACATTTACATGTCATGAGTAGGGTGCTGCCAAATTTTGTTTTCCAAAATTAGATTCTGCAAAAGGTAAGAATGGTAGGGAAGTGGAAAAAGAATAAACACATTCTGAACTTGTTAGGAAACAATATGGAGAGGAGCATTATTTTCTGTTATCTCACTGTGTCAGAAGCAAATGACAAAACCCATTTTAGTGAAGAAAAAACAAAGCCTGACATTAAATATGAATATTGTTCCACCTAGCTCTGGCAGACCTCAGATACCTCCACATTTCCAGGGATCTTTGTGATGGTTTCCACAGTTGAAGTGCAAGTGGGAATAATCTTTGTAAGAGCCAGGGAAAGGAAGAATGAGCAAACATAGTCTTGAAAACTTATCATTTGGAGAACTGGTCCACATTTATGATGCAATGTCACATTTAAGGTGAAATTGCTAGTCCTTTTCAAACAAGCCTATATGATCATTGCTATATAAACTTTACTGCCTTGGAGGGTTTGCACAACTACTTTGTGGCTATCTATGAAAATTCCTGAGAGAGAAAACATGCATTGGACTTTCCTCCAAATTAAGCATGGGAAATTTTGCTGGTTTTCCCTTCCAGTAAAGGCATTTTTCATGCTTCAGTTTTATGTCGTGGAAAGTCGAAGGTAGGAAGAAAGAATAAAAAGGCCAAATTAAAACATCCAGGTGGATGGACACGGGGACATGAATTTTGGTCTATATGTTAATTGCCCTGGCCCATCTCTCAAGTGTGTCCGGACCCCTATGGAAGGCATCCCTTCCCTACAACATGTGAAGTGCACCACACAACTTGGTGTTGTCAGCAAACTTGCTCAGGGTGCCCTTGATCCCTGTCCTTGTTGCCAGCAAAGATGTTAAACAGCTCTGATTCCATTCCTGTTGAGCACCTCAGCCTTCTCCATGTCTGCCACAACACGATACGAAAGAACTTCATGAGGACACAGTGATGAGCAAGGCAGGAAAAGCCCAAGTTTATTTACAAAACTCAATTTTATACATTTCCAAAGGTGCCTGTGGATTGGAGGATGAAATCCCACCTCCCAAACCACATTGGTCAAAACAACTCTCAATCAACTTTCTCCTCCTACCTAAAAGATGTAAACAACGAAGGACAGTTAGGAAAACAAAGCTATTGTTTATTGTAAAAACGGTGGGAAAGTAAAAATTCTGACTCCAATATGAAAGACAAATCAGAAAACCTAGAAAAATCCTCAAAACCAGGGTGACACATGTCCCAGGTGAACAGGTCTCCCGTTGCCTTCCAGTGACAGCCTCCATTTTCCCTAGTGTTCATTTTATCACCAATGTACCTACATATATAGAAACTTTTCATGTTGTCTGTGACATTCCTGGTCAGATTGAATTCTATCCAGGCTTTTGCTTTCCTAACTTGATCCCTGGTTACTTGGACAATTGCTCTGTATTCCTCCCAGGCTACCTGTCCTTGCTTTCACCCTCTGTAAGGTTTTCCATGCTGAATTCTTAAATTAGCAACTCACTCATCACTCAGTCTAACAACAGCATGCCTAGGGAGGTCTTCAGACCACAGGAAAAGATCTCCAAGGGAGATTTGAGTTCAATACTCTAATAGAAACCCCATAATATTCCATTCCAAGGGTATCCCAGGTCTGATGTGAATCAATTCTGTGTCATATGCAGCTAAATATCTCAGAAAAAAAAAGGACACAAGGAACTATTGAAATTATTATGATAGTTAGATCTGTTCTAGGCAGCTGGTTTCTGGAACTTTAATGTTAGTTCTCAGCTGCCAGTATAAAAAGTCATATTGAATTTCACAGAAATTAAACATCCTAAAGGGAGTAATTAACCCCTGGTATCAGAATGCTTGCACTTGGACTTCTCTTCAGGTTCTCTACTGACTCCATCTGTCTCATAACCTTTTTAATTACCGCATTTTATCAACAAGCCATAAGTGAACACTAAGGGTAAATATGCTGACCAAAATGAAGATGCTTTCAAACAAGTGCTCAACTTCAAACGCAAAGTACAATGACAAAAAACCCCACAGTTCTTGTAGTTGAATCTGTGCTTAATTTCTTCCCTAAATTACAGCAGAAACCTGCATATATAGTGATTAAAAACTGGAAAAATGGTGTTTCATGAGAAGAATGCAAAAATATTATATTATTACTTTGCATGTCTGTAGTTCTTTATTTCTTTGGAGCATCACACTTGCAAAATGCCACTCATGCAGGGAAGATGACATCAGTGACACTGCATTAGGCAGACATCACCACTGTGACTCTTCAGGAACACTGCGTAAATCACTGTATTTTTATCTTATGATTTCATGGGCAAAGAAAGGAAAGACTCCAGGGACAAATCTGCCTTTTGTTACACACAGCTCCAGCAATCCACTGAAGAAAAGTTATGATGTAACTGTACTTTAATTGCGTGGCAGTTTATCAAGTTTATCAACTGAACAGTTTATCAAGTTTTGCCAGCAAAACTAGTGATTGTTGAAAGAAAATCCTACCAGCTTCCTTTTAACTGCAAAGACTATAGCAATTTTTCAGATGAGAGAGTGGCCATTTGCTCCTTCTCTCCTTCTCTCCTTGCCTTGTAGAGGGTCTAACAATAATGAATGTATTGAAGGAAATCTGAGGGTCTGCAGACACACTAGATGTGTGGACGTAATGTAGAGGAGCCAGCTTGTCTGAGGTCTTGCTTGCAGCATGAAAACAGCATCCAAAATGGACAAGTCTCATTTTATTCATGAGCTCACGCTGAAACTGCAGCTGAAAATCTGAACAACACCAGGATGATAAGGCCAAAAGAAACTCAGTCTTCTAATGTGCTATCTGAAGCACACTGATCCCAGAATGATAATATTTTTTTTTCATTTCTGAAGCCTGCAATTCAATTAGCTCAAAGATTTTAAAAAGACATTTCTTCTTGAGCTGAAGACAGACATTTGTGATTTACACACCGCTTAGTAAGGATCCGAAGTCTATTGAATCTTATTGATGAAACAAGTTTTGCATCTTATTTCCTAATTGAATATTTCTCATCTCAGTTGACAGTTCATGTGCTGTTCTACAAATGTAGGAAGTGTTGGAGAAATGGAGTGCAACGATATAGTACAGCCTCTGGTTTGCAATTGCTTTAACTTGTCTGAAATTTTCAAGGAAATTTTCAAGGTAATTTTCAAAGTAGAACTCATCACACTATTCCTGTTAGGGGTAGCAAAACTCTTACCCAATGTTGGCCTTGCTGCTTGACATTTGCACATATAACAGTCCTTCAGTTCTTTGCCACAGAATTCATAGAAATCACAGAATGGTTTGGGTTGGAAGGGACCTTGAAGATCAGCTTGTTTGATCTCTCTTATGAACACAGATGACACCCACTAGATTCATTTTCTCAGAGCCCTATCCAACCTGGCCTTGAACCCTTCCAGAGATGACATGACACCAGGTGAGCAGGACTTCCTTTCAGATTAACTTAGAGTTTAATTCTAGTAAAATAAATTTCTTAGTCTCTCTTATTACACTTCAGAAAAGCTAAGTGAGTTTATTCACTATTTCTCTCACTCATGATAAAGGCAGAAGAAGCAGGATTTCATAATAGAAAAGACTAGTAATCAATTCTTCATCGTAATCTCAGAAGTCAGGTTGCTGAAAAAACAGTGTTGTATCAAGAAGGATGTTTTTGACCAGTTTGGAAAAATCTCTCTCCTAAAAAACCATGAGCAACTTTTCCATTTTCACTGGGAGGTCAGAAGGCAGAAAGAAGTCACCAAGTACAGCCATAAGTAGTTCACAGCAGCTCAATGCTTCTCCCACTGTCAAGCAAAAATGATAGGTCATTAGACTCTCAGAGTAGAAAGATCCTGTTTTGGTGACAGCTGCTCTAGTGTGTAATGCACTGAGGATGCCATTAGGTGTAATTAAACAGAAAACCTAAAACATAAGGACAGAGACCTTTTTTCTTCTCAAGATGAAAACCCTCTGTGTGCATACAAAATTATCACCCGTCACAGCCATCCTCTCTTTTGTCCCTCAGGAAAACAGACAGATGTCCAGCTGGCAGGGAGTATGAAGAGTGTTACAGTCTCAATTTGCTTCATGCTACCTCTTTCTAATCCATTGGCGCATTTTTTTATGTCAGTTTCTGCTCTGCATGTGTTTCCTAGGCTGCTGTTTCTTTTTGCCATGCTTCCTATGAGTTTGTTTCTACCTTCTTCTCAAAAATGTCATGTCTGTCTGGCTGTTTTGTCTGTGTCATCCTCCTTTATCTCCTATATATTCACCCCATTCCCTCTTTTTTAAAAAGAGGCTTCCCTGGCTTCTGGACACTTGTTCCCTAATATTGGACCCAGTTCCTTGATTAGCTTCTCTGATCACTGAACAGGTGGGATGCCTTAGATCCCTAATGCTGACCAGAGCAGGGGCCAGGCAATTTCTTGCAGGCATTCAGACACTTTCCCCTGAACATTCCTGAACCTGCTGTCTGGGGAACCAGGAGGGACAAGGGAGAAGCTGTTTTCCGATGGAGAACTCACAGTGGCTCCANCTGGAGGTTCTAGTGCTACTGATCTCCTTCTGGTACCTCTGCTGTTGACAACATTTTCTGGGACCCAGCATTCCAGGTCCTGCTGACTGCACTGCCTCCAGAGCTGCTCTCAGATGGGGCCTCTTCCTCCTCCTCTCAGATGCACTCCAGCAGGGGCCTCTTCTTTCTCCTTATGCCAAGCAGAGGTCTCTTGGCTCTTCTGTCCTCCAACATGCATTTACAGACCTAGTGGTCCTATTTGGTAAAAAAGAGCCTAAAGAAACATTTGATCACACTAGGGCAGTTCCCAGATGGGTAAATAAGGAGGAAAGGCTATCTCCAAACCTCTCAACATTTTGTTTCCTTTCTCCACCTCCTTCTGCTCTGCTCTTGCTACAAAAACAGCTTCTCTGGTCAAGTGATATGTTGTAACAAAGCCCCATTCTCCCAAAATATAAACACACCTAAATAATTTGCTGATATTGTGTCTTGTGTTCATATAGAAAAAGTTAAGCTTTCTTTTTTTTTCTCAAAAAATGACTTTTTTAGTCTTCTGTTTTTAATAAGACTGACTCACATCTTTTTCCATGTTTCAAACCAAATGAAAACTCTTTTCAGGGTCCTATTCCAAACCTTTAATTTCACATTATTTCCAAACATTTTTATCTTGGACTCTTCTGAAACAAAAATCTGTTTTGAATTTTAGGACAAGGAATATTCTAGCAACTGGGAATCTTAAAAAAACCCCAAACAAGCATGAGGTACATTAGATCAAAGCTCTTCTGTCTTTCTTTCAGGGAACTGACATTTTTTCAATAACTGTACTTTGTTAAACCCAGCAAAGACAGATCTTACAAAACTTTAGTAAGTGCTCATGCATTTTTTGTAGATTCACCCAATAATTTAGGTCTGAAAGGATCTCCAGAGATCATCTAGTCCAACCCCTACACAAAACAGGAACAGTTAGCAAAAGTTGCTCAGAACCTTGCCCAATTGACAGAGACTGTAAAGCCTCTCTGAGACCCTGTTACACTATTTGACCAGGTTCTTGGTGAATAAAATGTAATCCTGGTGTATAACCAGATTTTTTTTTTTTAATGCATTTTGGGTGGTGTTCATTGCATGCTGTAAGTTAATTTTGTGTTCCTGAGAAGAGTTTGTCGTGGTCTTCTTTACACCTCTATGAAGACAGATGTGTGCATGTTAATGTTTGTTGCTCCTCTACTGTGCATATTGGAGTTTGTCTTTTCTCACAAGCACACAATAGACAGTTGTGTCTACTTTCTGTTCTTTTTTTGTTCCTTTTCTCAAGGGCAGTTGTCAGTAGTTTTTGTAATTATCTTAGTTCTGTTTACTTTTCCATGTGGCTTCAGGTTAAAAACCCTTTTTACTATCTTTCTTAAATTATGAAGCAATCACTTGCAGCTCCCTAACACTTCTATCTCTGGCCTGCACAGAGAATAGCTCTGAACTTAGTTCTTCTCTTTACTTCAGAGGGGTCCTCATCAATTCTGACTTGCAACACTTTGAAATCAAAGGATGGGGATAAAACACTCCTGTCAGCATCAGTCATTCCATTACAAATTCTTCACAGCTTAAAGATACCTCGCTTAGAAATAGAAAATTCACTTTATGTCCCATCTGATTTAAAGCTCTTTGTGAGCTCATGCATTCTCCTGATCACTGAAGTCTTAATACTTCCCTGCATGTATCCAAAGGGAACATTCTTTTCTTTTTGGACAAAGGGAATCAAACTTGTGGCAATATCAGTTAGAATAGTCAGCCTGCATTATGGAACGATTAATTAAAACCTAACTTCCACATTAGTTATTATGTAAATAAAAATCCATCATAAGGAAACAATTTTGTCATCTGCAGGAAAAATTTTGTCTTCATGTCTGTGAGGTCAATGGATTCCCATGGTACTACTATTCTAAAAGCTATATCTAATAAAGACATTAAAGTCCCCCAAGTTACAATTATGGATGACCTGTATTTTACTCATCTCCAGTCTTTAACACTTTACATCCAGTCAGTGCTGTTTCTCTCTATACTCAACAAAAGCTCATCCGAAGTCAATACTTTTCCTAGGATGGGATTAATCACGTTCAACACATTTACACTGACTATAGGCAGTGTCAAAAGAGACTAATTTAGATTACTTGCTGATAAAAGTTATGAGAGATTCTACCCCTGCCCCACTTGTTAACCAGTGTGTGTCTGGCTTTGCCCATTATTTTGATCCAGTTTTCAGCCCAGGGGTGCTATCAGAACTTAAAAATAACAGCAAGCCATGAGAAATCAATTACAAAAACCTTCGGAAAAACATCTGGCATTTTGCAGTACAATTTCCTCTCCTTTCTCCCTTTGGGATGCTGAAGTCTGTCAGATACTTTAGATACTGAAACCTTAGATAGTCCCACATGCTCTCTCACTCCCTCAACAAACGTATGCAAGGAAACTCCATCAACTTGCATATGTTTACATCTTGAACAATAAAGAGCATTCTGAAAGTAAAAACTAAAAGGTTGAATATGCCTGGCTCTTTCTCTCCCAGAAACCATTGGAGACAAGCTTACAGCTGTGTGCAAACTAATATCCAAGTGAAGTGGATGCAAAGATTTGAGAAGAGTCTTGGCCTCACACCAGCTGGACCATGATGCTGGCACTGCTGGCATCGGGGTGCCAGAACATTCCCTCAGTAGGGATAAGCAAGATCTTTCCTGTGCTCTTCTCCAGCATCCCATCCCCAACTGAGTGGCTTTTTTGACTAGGAAGTAAGAGATCTCTCAAGGTACAATGTGCTTAAAATCTCTATGGAGAGGCAACATTTTTTCTGTCATTTATTTTGTGTCAACTGAACAGCAGCAGTATCTGTATTTTTGGGATGTTTTTAATGTGTAGATGACACAGCCTTTTCTTATACAGAACTACAGGGTCTAAGCCTAGATATACTGTCCTGAGGATGGTATGTATAAGTGAGTAGCTAAAAATTATTGCAAGTTGTTCCCCAAAAAACTCAAGCAGATATTTGTATAATATTTGCAAATAGTCAGGTTTCGTTATCAAAGTAGAGGTAGACCTAATTTTTTCCTTTCATGGACTGCTTCGTTTACACAGCTTGTATCATTTTTTTCCCCCTTTATTTCCCCAACAAAACATTTACATTAAATAACAACAAAAAAATTGTTGGTTGCTTTATTAACATCAAACTCACTTTGACAGAACCTTCTTAAAACTGCCCAGAATACTGCTTCACAATTCATGGACACTGCAACCACACTTTAAGCAGGGTAAAAAATAGAGAAACAGCAAAATTTTTAAAGTATATTACAAACATATAGGTATTGGTCATAATTCAAGCTTTCTTGCTAATAATATAGTTCCAAAACTATTGCCTCTGTGGGAGCCATTACTATTCAAATAACACTGTGCAGTGTTATTCATTTTGAATCGCAGTTGTACCAGGAATTATTTCAAACTCAATTCTGTTTGTGCGGCACACCTGCCACTTTTGTTAGGTATGTGAATAAAAGCATCTGTACATTTATGCAAGAAATGGAATGATTTTTGAAGGAATCAGCCTCACCAGCTGAGTGTTGGCTCTCTGACCAACACAAGCTGGAGCCAGAGAAGATAGAATGCTCTCAAAGAAATCAAAAAAATGGATACACAGTCCAGACAGTGTCTCTGTGTTGACCTGAAATTCTAGCAAGAGAACTGCTCCAAAATAATGCCTTAAGTTAGTGACAAGAAACATCTCATGCTTTCCTAAGTGAGGGAAAGGAAGGACTAAACACTTTCAAACACTTTAGAATGCAAACACTTCCAAAAAATCCTATAAAACAATGCAATTTTTTTTTTCCTTTGCTAGATTTTTCAAACTATGAAAATCATGAATTTTCAAAGAAGATGCTGTGAGCTGATGTCCCAGTTCTCCTACAGTCAGTGCAAATCCTGGTAATCACCAAGTCATTGCTAGCACATACAGACAACTGTAGCACGGCAATTCCAGTTGGCCTTGAAGACACTAAAGCATTACAGGGGAAGGAGGAGTGGAAGAAGTGAGCCAAGGATGGAGAAAAGTGGCTCATATTAAGACTAATTCTGTGTTACCTGGGAGCTGTCTTGATGTCAGATATGAAGAAATATACCTTCCCAGAATGGCTATAAAGCTTCAGAAAATACACAAGCTGTGGTTGGATTGCAGAAAGCTTCCTCTTTATTATTTTTTTTAAGCAATACACCCTTGAGTCTCTGTAAGTTTGCTATACTGTAATAAACTTGCTTGAATATTTTTCAGAAATAAAATACTAAAATCGACTTTCACTTTTTGTAAGTAGCATGTTCCTGCTTAAAATGAAAAAAGCAAACAGGTTTGGATAAATATTTCCTCTTGCAAAATGACAGCCACGCTGCATCTTCAGCAACAGTTAGTATCAGGCAATCCCTTTCCAAGTGTTGAGAATGCTAAAACAGGGCTATAATGTTATTTTTCATCACAGTTCAAGAGGCTTGCTTTTATTTTGATACAAAATCCCATTGGAGAAATTCACATCATGTGAATAAAATACCCAACAACTTTAACCAGTCAGGGTGAACGCTGCCTCATGCTAGCGCTCAGTATATCCTCAGGCAACACAGTGTGAAATCAGAACATATGAATCCAAGTCTAGTTGCATTTGTATTGTCCAGGGGCTAATTTAGATTTTCTTCTTAGCATTTTCTTTTTGACTAACATTCCACAGCAAGCTGCAGGAAACAGTTCAAAGCAACAGCAGGATGGTCATCTTCAGGTGCATTTTAATGGTTTACACTGAAATTCTGAAGTCAATATATTTTTACCTGCAGACTTTTATGTTAAAATATCTTTCCTTTGCAGAGATACAAAAGCAATACTCAGTAATAAGTAGTGACCCAGCTATTATTGAAAAAAGCTCTTTTTGAGGAGTGGGACATGGAGTGACAGATCAGAGAGCCCGGTTGTGACCCAAGAAACACTAGCAGCAGGCACACTTCCTTCCGTGGTCTGTCGCCTTCATCTAAGGCACATTTAGGATCCAAAGGTCAGAGGCTGGAATATCTGAATGCTAGAAATTAAAGAGATCATCATTTAAAAAAATAGCAGATGAGAAGTGGCATGTGTTTTTTTCCCATGTAGCAAAGAAGTCAAACATTGCCAAACTGAAATGTGCTGTGTCCCTCCCAACTCCTTTCCCTCCTCCAGCCTTCTTCCTGGTGGGGTGGTGTGAGGAGCAGAAAATATCTTGACTCTGTGTGAGCACTGCTCTGCAATAACATCATCCCTGAATTATCAACACTATTTTCAGCAAATATCCAAACCCCATATTAGCTACAAGAAAGAAAAATAACTCTATCCCGGTCAACACTAGCACTCTGGCAGGTTTCCCCAGTGTCTTCAGGTCTTCTGGCTCCCAGCCTTGTGCTCCTTTTTTGCCATGTTATAATTGACCTTGCTATTCCATATTATTCCTTGCAGAAATTGTGGCAAGGCAAAAGATTTGTAATCCTTTTCCAAGCCTTTTCTGTTGGGATCTGGGCTACATCTGCCCTTATGGGTAACAACTTTGCCTGTCATACATAAACTTGTGACATTTGTCAGTCTGTGTCACCAGGTGAATTTTGAGTAGCTTTGGCATGTTAAAATCCTACAGCAAGAATGAGAACTGACTGCGTATTATGAAGACAAAAAGAAGAGTCATGAAATAACTTCTTCAAAAGGACTGCCTGCTCCTATTGGGAGATCTTAACTGCCATATCCACAGTTCTGTTGTTGAGCAGATAAAGATGATAGAGAGGACTCTTGGATTTCTACTTTTAACCTGCCCTTCAAAAGAGAGTACCAGAAAGGTTTTCTCCTATTGTATTGGAATACCTTGGGATATCAGTCTTGCCAAGCACTTCTTATCAACCCAGCTTATAATGCATCACCTCATTATCATTCATTAGGGCCAGTGAGTAAAAGAAACTGAATAAATGCATTCCTTCTGCAAGTCTAAAAGCCTGTGAAGCCAGAGGTTCTACTGATACCTCGGTGCTTGAAGATAAATGCTTTGGTTTAAAATGTCTGATTATTGAGGTGACTTCTCTCTGGAAACAGTACTAGTAATATCTGTGCAAAACATTAGGAGTCTTGACTGCCATCCTTCATGTGGAGAACAAAAGTTACACAGGTGATTTTTGCACCTCTGGTTCAATGGATCTGTAGGAAACAATTGAACCATTGTTAGGAAAACAGTCAGACAGTAAAACAGTGGCTGAGTTCCCTTGCCACTTGTTTAGCCAAGACTCAAAAAGGGGCATCAGGAAACCACTTGTCCATTTCTTTGATTCAGTGAAAATTGGGTATGTTGTGTCACTCTAGATATAATTTCCATCTGCTGTTTTGAAAGACTTTCAGTGGCGAGAACACCCCTAACTCCATGGATATTTGTTTTTACACCTAGTATTTCCCATTAGAATGAATTTGCAAATGCCAAATCTGAGTGTCTTTTTTTTTTTTTTTTCCCAATTTAAAACAATGCTTTTTAGGTATAAGACTTTATGTGAAGAGACTTTTATTCTTAGCAAGAGCTTATAATTATCTCATGTTTGCTCTGGCATCTGGATTGCTTAATCCTCATTTTCCCTTCCTGTGATTTCCTTGTGCTCCCACAGTATTTTCAGCTTCCTACTGAAGTGAGTATTTTATCTCTAGTAGCAGCTAGTGTTGCCTCACATTTCCTCAGACATCTTCCTCTATCATCTCTACATGTTATTGAAAGTAGCTGTGACTAATGCCTTATCTCCTCACCTGATCCTCCCTGACCATTCCTAGAAGTCTTTTAACCCACTAAGTTGCTCACTTTTTATATCACTTTTACTTGCAGAAACTCCTCTTCTACAAATGAGAAAGGCTTTCTGTATCCAAACTCAGAGAATAGGCTTTGGTGGGACTAGACTTCATATGCATGCTTTGTACTGATAATTAATTTACTGAAGATTATAAGAAAGAAAACATAATATCATCTAATTGTGAATGTATGCTCCAAATAATCAATTAATATTCAGATACAGAATCAGCCATAGGAAATTTGAACAGTTTTTTCTTCCCTCATATTTTGGTATAGCTAAGGTCCTGTACATAAACTGAAACAACTTGTTCAGCTATTGCATGTGAGTTGAAGTAAACAGACCTGAGAAAACAGCATCTGTTCCTTGTCACATCTTAGGCAGGTCTTGGAAAAGTACATGACATAGACCCCTTATGTCTCTTGTGATACCAGACACAGTAAACTCTGTGTAGTGGTGTTCCCTGAGGCAGCCTTTGATGACTCTCTGCTGCTTCTATATCACTTAAATCAGTTTGTAGGTGCAATTAGGCCTCAAACATGGATGCCAATCACTGCTGAGCAGAAAAAATGGTTTAAATTGGGACGTTAAATCCCTCACAATGAATAATTCACCTTAGAAGACTAGTCTTCTAACCTCTCTCCAGCAGTGGTTATTCATGTACACACTGTGTGTATTATTTACACCTCTCACTAGGGCTGTATGAGAATCAAATCATGCTTACAAGTTATGTACCAAGCACCACTTATATTACAATAAGTGGCACTTGGTACAGGCTCAAGAATTGAGAATCAATTTCATTTAACTTGAGGCTTACACAAAGCACTTCACCAGTTCACATATAAAGTGCTGAGAATGTGATTTCTGCAATAGCTATTATTACTATGCTTCTACATTAACACTTTGTGAAACTGAGATCTAGAACCCCATTAACTTAAACGTTCTCTATGAAAAGTGAGTCTCACAAATTACTTCAATTGAAAGACACAGGAAAATAAGAGAGGCTGGAGAATGGATTTCTGCGACCTGACCAGGGTCACAGTGGCAAGAGATAAAAACAACTCTCCCTGCTCCCTTCTATTTTTGCAGTCTGGGAAATTATGGCATCTATATCATGCTTTGAAGGGACATTGTGCTGTATTCCTGATGCCTATTGTGGAAGCCTCACTTGAACTTTGCAACACTCAGGTAGTATGCATTTGGCCTTTCAGGATACTTAGGAGAACCTGAAGAATGAATGTGGGCTCCTTCCGTACCAAGGGATAAAGTACCTTACTGAGGAGAGGCCAGACTCAGTTCCCCAACACCAGCATCTGGTGTAATTTTTCTGCCATGGGGAATCCTTCCTTGTTTCCTGCTGCTAATCCAGAAGGGAAGAGGTCATGGGTCATCTCTGCCAATCCTGTGTAGATGTCCCAGGTCACCTAGGGCAAATTAAAGCACACTGGACATTACCTTATGGCAACTGAGTCAAATCCTTATTAACCTCTGACAGCAATGTGTATATGGACACCTTGTCCACAGGCAAATATTTATGTAAATCCAAATCCTATAGCCCAGCTGAGGTCCAGGCCCCTCTCCACTGGCTAGACAGGGCTGTTCATGTCATTCTGGTGTGCTAGACACCCATAATTTGGTTGGACATTGAACACAAATTTGTTTTCTATGGTCGTGAGTATGCAACTTGTTTTGTCTCAGAAGTGGTTCTCTTCCAAGCCATCAATTTAAGTAATGGGTGGGAGGAAAGAATTAGAAGTGCATCTAAATATTAAATATATCTTTAATAGCTGACTTTCACAAGTCCTTTATCCCAGATTGTTTCCTCTATTAGCACCTGCAAGAGTTGATTAAATGAGACAGATGTGCCAGATTCATCAACACCAACAATTTTTTTCAGATTGTATGTACCTACCAAAAAAGATTGTTGCTATTTGTTATCAAAATGTTCTTAACTGCATCTCCTAGGAGCAAAAATAACTTTGCTTTTTATGCCCAATAGTTTTTCTTGCCCTTGATAGCGTGATCGACAAATTAACTGTGATCTCATAATTTATTCCTGCAATGTTCATTTTATTTATAATCCAAAAGCAATTAAATTCTCTTTTATGCCACATTGTCCTGGTGACAGATGTGTGGTTACCACTCAGATATTTGATGGCTGACATAAATCATCCTGTGATCAAAGTGTCTGTTGACTTGAGAGTCTGAATTTGCAGCAGATGCCTCCACATACAGAGTGACAAGAAAATTCTTCATGGGAGTCTCATTTCAGTTAACCACCTTGCTTCACTGTGACTTTGCAATCTGACAGCCCAGTTATTTTATGACAGCCAAGAGTCTTCAAATGTATATTTACAAAGCTACCAAATGTGTCACTTTGTCACTTATACCAAATAATACCTTTAACAGAAAAGAAACACATTAAAATGTATAGGGGCACAGTGCTAAAGGAGAAGGAATAGATAGTGAGTTTAACAATTTGACAAATTTGTCCCCAAATGTTGGAAGACCTGCAGGATTTTTTTTCTTTTTTTACAATTTTGCTAAGAGCAATATCCACATGTAATAACTTCCTTTTCTCCCTGTCCCCTCACCTCAGTACCTATAAATTAAATTGCAATGGGAGACAGGAGTCTCTGACTGCAATTAAAACAGAACTAAATGCTGAGCTTGAGTTATACAACTTGATTTTCTATTCTGTTAAACCATGAGAAAGCCTCTGGCACAGTTTTAGCCATCCCAACTAGTTTAGGAGGTTCAGCAGTTAGTGCAGTCAAAAGAACATTCCCTGAAGTTATTTTTGCAATGGATACCCCTTTTTGAAAGGATTTTTAGTATTGCATTTATCACCAGAGTGTGTTAGCCAATTTCACTGTTGGCCAGAGAACGAGGTCAGGCATGGCTTAGTTTATTAGTATAAAAATAATATAGGGCTATATAAAATAATAGTCTAGATGAGATAGGGTTGGCAGATGAGCTTTTGTCAATTGTCCAAGTCAATTGAACATTTACTGCAGTGTGAGACAATGATCACTTGCCTGGGATCCTTCTTAGTCAACAATATGGACAAGTCCATGATTCCTCCAGTCTACAGAGTCCTTCAGGACTATCTCAACAGCTCATATGCCCTGAAATAACCCTATGTGTCTTCATGGTATGTCTCAGGACATCTCTAACATCCATACCTTTTTCCTCTCTACTGGGGCTGGCTGTCACACAAGCTCATTTTGTCTTAGGTACTTTGGACAGGAGAAGAACAAAATAATAACCATTTCATAGAGAGTGCAGGCAGTGAGAAAGAGATTCAGAGGCAAGTTCGGTGAAATGTAGATGGATGTTGATTGATGCCATTTGGTTTCAGAGTCAAACAGTGAGCTGAGTCCCCTTTTTATTCAGTAGTTCATGCAAAGCTACAGAGAGAAGGTCCCTGCTGTAGTGAGCCTACAACCCCATACAGGCTGAGTTGGCAATGGAATAGTAGGCAGGGAAAAGATAGAATTGACATGAAAATTTCTTACTAGTGATGGCAAGAGATGAGCGAGACAGAGATAGGTATTCCCCAAACCTATTTTTCTAATAAATATATAACAGCTGATTGGCTATTTGATTTCTGATCAACCTGTATGGGATGCACCTTCTGGGTTGTAGCTGGAGAGATGCTGTGTGTGAGTAAAATGCAGCACCACTCATAGCAGGAGTCTGAAATTCAACTTAGTATTGATCTCAATGGAAGCTTGATGTTTGGAGGATCTGACTAGTTTCTGCTCTGGGAAATGTATTTTCTAGTTGTGTTTTAGTTAATGTGCTCCCTTCAGGCCATGAAGGAAATTGCTTCAGCTTGCTCTGCTGTATGGTGTCTCTAGATGTCTCACATTGAGGCAGGGAATTAAGTGCTGTATGCTCCTTTCTTCTCTTCTAGGTATGTGAATAATGTGTGTTTATTTGGTTCTCTGCCCTCTTTACTTACAAAGTAAACCACTAAAGGAGGGGATGACAATTTGTTCTTAGCTTGATTGTGTAGTAAAAAACCAGTGTGGACTGAATGAGAGTGATTTAAGGGCTTCCATAAATATGGTACCATTGCCTTGCATGGGGCATGTGCTTGTTCCAGAACCTAACCTCACTGGGTGTCCTAGTTCTTGGAATATTCATAGTCTTTCAGTTAATGCCACAGAAAGAAAAAAATCTGGGCATGTTACTGTGCCCATGAGGAAGTCAATGACATCAGAGCTTTATTTTGTGCTATTTATGGAAAGGCATTAGATTGCAATTGGGCTTCTGAATTCTCAGATGGATCAAGATCAAGAACTTATTAAAACTGAGGAATGTTAATATCATCTTTTCTGTAGTACTTATATATGTATAAAGCATGTCACCATTCACTGCAAGATTTATCCTTTCAATTTCTGGTTCCATTGTGACTATGTCATGCTGTACAATAGGAACATCACTCCTCTTATTCCTTTTTATGGGTAATTAATTCATAATGGTAAAGAAGGATTTACACAAAATGGAAAAGTCTAGCTGTAAAGAAAGAATCATTCTGTCCAGTGCACTGGGTTTAAATATTTTTTCTTGTACCTGTGGGAATAGACTATAGAAGAATAAACCTTTTAACCAGAGATTTTCAACATAGACATTAGATAGTGCATCAGATCTCATGGGCTTTTTGTTTGCCACTTGAGATTTTTTCTTCATTCTTTATAAAAAAACAGATCACCAGAAAAAGAACATATTTTCCTTTTTAAAAACTGATTAACAAGTGGTAGAGGAAGCCATAAAGAAAGTACTATGCATGTAGAATAATTTCACATTTCTGAAATAGAAGCATTTCTGGGGCTAGGTGAGGGTCAGGGTGAAATATTTAGATACACTATGCAGCATTTTTCTAGTATATGAATGTATGTCACTGCAATTCTGGCTCCATTAACACTTCCTACTTACTATAACCTTGATGAAAGGGTGTTAAAATCATGAAAATAGTTTCCTTTTAAGATGAGAAGAAGCAGCATTGAAATCAACTTTTTTCCCCATTAATTTTCATAATATTGTTTAGTACTTGAAGAATAGAATAGAAATATTTGTAGGCAGGACTCTGTTTCTTTAGGTGCTTGCTTTTATGTTGCTACTAATTTGTAGATGTTTTTTCCCCATTAATTTTCATAATATTGTTTAGTACTTGAAGAATAGAATAGAAATATTTGTAGGCAGGACTCTGTTTCTTTAGGTGCTTGCTTTTATGTTGCTACTAATTTGTAGATGTTTTTTAGTAGTACACAGATACATCTAAATTGAAGCTTGATAGAACTCTGGTAATGACGCACCTTTTGTTCTGAATAATTTGTTTCTAGGGGGTTTTGTGACCCCCACTTACATCCTGGTAATGACACACTTTTTGTTCTGAATAATTTGTTTTCTAGGGGGTTTTGTGACCCCCACTTACATCTGGGACCAGAACTAATGTAACAGTGAACACTTTTTCCCGTTCCACTCTGCAATGATGTGCAACAACTTTTCTGTATTTAAAAAAAAAAAAATTAGATTAGTTATTAGGAAGAAATTATTCATGGTGAAGGTGGTGAGACACTGGCACAGGTTGCCCAGAGAAGTTATGGATTCCCCATTTCTGAAGTGTTCAAGGCCAAGTTGGATGGGGGCCTGAGCAACCTGCTNGCAGGACTCTGTTTCTTTAGGTGCTTGCTTTTATGTTGCTACTAATTTGTAGATGTTTTTTAGTAGTACACAGATACATCTAAATCGAAGCTTGATAGAGCTCTGGTAATGACACACCTTTTGTTCTGAATAATTTGTTTCTAGGGGGTTTTGTGACCCCCACTTACATCCTGGTAATGACACACTTTTTGTTCTGAATAATTTGTTTTCTAGGGGGTTTTGTGACCCCCACTTACATCTGGGACCAGAACTAATGTAACAGTGAACACTTTTTCCCGTTCCACTCTGCAATGATGTGCAACAACTTTTCTGTATTTAAAAAAAAAAAAATTAGATTAGTTATTAGGAAGAAATTATTCATGGTGAAGGTGGTGAGACACTGGCACAGGTTGCCCAGAGAAGTTATGGATTCCCCATTTCTGAAGTGTTCAAGGCCAAGTTGGATGGGGGCCTGAGCAACCTGCTCTAATGGAAGGTGTCCCTGCCCACGTCAGGGTGGGTTGGAACTGGATGATCTTTAAGGTCACTTCCAACCCAAACCATTCTGTCCGTCTTTGAAAAAACAACTCTACATGATCTAAAGTCATAAGGGAGACGTGTGGAAATGGACACTTTATGTCAAAATATGATGCTGGGGCATTACTCCATGTTGGGGGTGAGGGAGGTAAGCATTGGGCACACCACTTCCATAACTGACTTCCTACTGATGCTTGTCTGTGCCCAGAGTCACTGCAGTTTCACTGACATTTAGGCACTGTACTTACTTATGGAGCTACAGCAAAGGACAACCAACAGGAGAGACAAAATAGAAATATCTCCATAACAAACAAGGTGTTGAAGGTCCCGTATGGCACAGCAGATTAGAAGGAACACACACTGAAGGCTGACATATGACAATCACACCACTTCTAGTCTTGGGAGTCTGATACTTTTAAATTACTGCAATAATACAAGAACTGACCCAGCTCTTGTGCTTAAACTTAAGCAATGCTGATGACCAGAAGTCAGTACATGGTGGCCTTTCACTTGCTCTCAAAGCAGTCATCTCTGAGCCTCTCTGCTGTGTCTTTTCTTCCCCAGTAGCTCATCTGAGCAGTCGCTGGCTGTTCCTCTGCCTTTATAGTTATTGTCCAGCCTCAGCTTAGTGCCTAGAAAAAACCCTGCTTTGGCACCTCAATGCTTCTCTCCTCTCTATGACTCCCACACAAGGCACAGAGGCTCAGCACATCCTGTGATCTACCCAGCTGTGTCTTTCAGGAGGAACTGTTGAGTGGGGAACATACACAGGGCTAACCTATGTAAAAGGGTAGGTATATATCTAATAGCAGCTGGTGCTCCACAGGAACCATGCTGATTTGCTTTCCTTAATGTCATGTCTTCTTTGCTGAATATAATCTGATTCAAAATTATGCTGTCTTGCACTTTGGCAAAGTTGAGGGGCTTGATTTTAGGAGCCACACACTGCTACAGGAATTGATGAGGTGATTTTATACTTTCTCATCTAGAATTGGATATACTTCTATCTCTTATAATTTATTTTCAATAAATCATGCTATATTCTATGAAGAAAATTTTGTTTCAAAATAAAGCAGGAACATCTCATGTTTTCATTCCTCTGCTGGGTTCAAGGTCTCATACTGAACTCTTCTGTCTATGTGGTAATCGTCAGTATTTCATAAGAGATACTACCCTTTTTATGTTGAGAAAATATAGTGAAATATAGTGGATTTTGGGATCTCTCAAGGGAATTCTAATGTTTTGATTTTTTTTAATCAAAGGCAACATTTTTTTCCCCCTCCCATCTCTAGAAATCAGAGAATCATAGGATAGTTGGATTTGGAAAGGACCTTTAAATGTCATCCAGCTCCAACCCTGCCCCCCACCCCCGCTGTGGGCACAACTTCTACTATGACCCGGCTGCTCAGACCCCCCCCATCCAGCCTGGCCTTGAACACTTACAACAATCTGGGCAACTTGTGTCAATGCCTCATCACCTTCATAGTAAAGAATTTCTTTCCACTAGTTAAACTAACCCTGACCTCTTTCAGTTTAAAGCCATTCCCTCTTATCCTGTCACTACGTGCCCCTGTCAAAAGTCCGTCTCCAGCAATCCTGTAAGCCCCTTTTAAGTACTGGAAGGTTTCCATGAATCCTTCTCTGAGCACAGCAGGTCCGCAGCCTTCTTCTGATCCTTCTCCTAAAGATATTATTTTTTACTTGAATGAGTTTTTTAGAGATTGGAACATTTATCAAGTTAGTTCTGGTTTGCAACAGCATTTGGCACTTTAGTAAATGAGGTTCTACAAATCTGCTTAATTCTCTTTTTCTCTTGCTGGCAAAACCAGCATCAGAAGAAATTGTTCTGTTGGTATTGGTTCATTCAATGCTACTGGTATAACGTGGGTGACTTTATCTGATATTCACGAACCATGTTCAAGGCATGTATTACTCTAGCTGGAGAGAATGAATTCATATAAAGCTGTTGGAGTGGATGGTTCAGAGATAAATATAGCTTCTGTATTGCTATATCAGTCTGTTAATATATTGTTTAATTCATCTTTGTCCTCAACTGATTAATCTAGAGACAGGGCAGTGAAAATTAACTTCCCGTTATACTGCATTTGAACTCATTTACAGCTTTCAGATTTGTTTAGTGACCTTAGATCAAGGACTTCATAAACTTTTGAAAGGAGCAAATAAGCAGTCACAGCTGAACATTTGAAATGCCTGTGTCAAAAGTAACATGGGGTAGCATTTAGAGTAGGGGACTACAAATCAGTTACCACTCATTTCCTATGAACCAGAGTGTGGTTGTCCTGTTCTTCCCCATCTTCATTAATATAGAGTGCTAAGGATAGCTGCAAAGTTGGAAACAGTGAATAAATACACTGTGTCTAAAATTGTGTCATCCTTTGATGATTTAGAAACTGTTATTCTTGCAGACTGAAAATGTTTAGTGTTCAGCTTTGATTCAGACGAGTACTTGAGAGATGGGAACTGTATTAAACAATGGTTAGATGCTAGTATTAGCAAAATTACAATTCTCTGGTTTTATTAAGTACTTCAGAAAAAGTCCTTGTTGCTCTTGTATTGTCTACAAAATGCAGAGATTTACTTAGAGGGGAAGATGATCTCCACAGAAGCTAGTTCAGCGTCTCAGAGACTGATGGCAACTTCCAGGTAAGATATTCAAACACTGCCGTAATAGTGGAAAAGTCTTTCTTGGCTTGACCATACTCTGAATCAGGCCCTCACTTCTGACAGGGCAGAAAAGAGGGAAAACAGAGGAATTCAGATTAACTGAAAAGTAAAAGACCCTGTGCAATCTGTAAAAAAGTACTTGGGTAGCATGTTCCTTAGCAATTATTTTCTCTTTCTCATCTAATTATCTGTAAACAAACATTTTTTTCCTCTCATTAAGTGCATGTACATACTTAGCAAAATTTGCCTTACTTGAGTCTAGCTGGAAATACACAACTGCAGAATTCAGTCATGGATTCCAGACTTTTTTCTGAATGAAAAAAATAAAATTGTTTCCTGAGTCAGAGAACATGGGATATTTCATTTGACAACTGTTGCTTCCTGCATATTTTATAATTGTAATAGTGGTGGACCAAGTCTTTCCCAGGAAGTGGGACAGAGTGTCTTAGCTCTTCATGAGAGCAATGGCACACAAGCTTTAGAGCTGTGCATCACACAAGGATAAGAGCTCAGAGTCCAGCAGAGCTGCTTTTGTGAGGCAGGGCTCAGGACAGGCACTCTGAAATCGAAGCAGAGAGCTGTAAATGAGATCTGAAATGGATATTCCTCTCCACTGTTCACCACAGAGGAGAACCCAGCTAAATTCTTGTATCTTTAGGTCTTGTACAGGTATTTTGTTTACACTTTTAGTCAATTCTGAAGAAGCCTCTGATGCCTGTACACTATATGATCAGCAATTGGTAAATCAAGCAGAAAATCAGATGGAACAGGGTTCTAGATGTGGTCAATTGTATGCATGCTCACTTATATAGTATGTATTTTGCCTATATATATTATATGCTATATACTACATGTATATCAATATATAATTTGCATATTTTATTGATGCCCCAGCTCTTACATGAGCACCCTCATGTGTCAATAAGTAGAAACAGAAAGGTGAAAGGGGATGTCTGCTATTCTGTCTGACTCTGCACTGAGGCACATTAAGAGTGTTCTCCCAGACAGCTACAATAGTTCAGTTGTAAATATATGTAGAAATATACAAGCTGGTCAGACCAAAGCTGCATCTGACTCAGAATTCTGTCACTGAATTGACTGCTGGGACAAGTCATGTGACTTGCATGTGCAAACATGCATCAATTATACTCCTTGTGCTGTTTGCTCCGTGCTCCTTTCCATTAGTGCTTTAAATACTACAGTCTTGACTGCCACCAGCTGAAGGGCACCAGGTTACTTTCGACAAAGTAGTCAACACTAAAGAGTCTAATCCTCTTAAACTGCTCCAGTTCCTCTTCCAAATCAAACCTGCTCATTTAGAATTGTGGAATGATTTGGGTTGGAAGGGACCTTTAGAAGCCATTTAGTCCAATCCCCCTCCCATGGGCATGGACATCTTCAACCAGACCAGTTGCACAGAGCCCCATCCAACCTGACCATATCTTTCAGCACGCGTCAAGATGTCCCCCAAATATTCAAAAGAGATCCCCAGAAGCTTCTGACCTCAGTGTCTGGCATTTCCTGACAATGTAACTGGTGTCTGGGGAATACAGGCTTCAAATCCTGGCTTGTAATGTACTATGATAACATTTGTCATTTGTGTGTGGGAACAGGAGCCTGCACTTAATACAACATCAGGAATAGACTCTCAAAATCAGCATAGAACACTTAGGAGTCAAAATAAGCAACCTGGCAAACAAGCAGTGTTCTAGGTCAGGCAGTTTGGTGATGAATGCTGAAAAAACAGGAACTTACAAACTAATTTTGCAAGCAGGTAAGCAAATGCAGAGGGTAATACAGTTTTGCAGCATTTAGATTTAAATGTTGTCCTGGTGTAAGTCTTAAGACCTTCCAGGCAGAAAACCCCCCATGTAACTATTGTGTGACAATTGTTCTTTTCTCTGAGATATGACTTTTAAAAAGAATCATAAAAGTTTTTCAAATAGTTCTCAACAAGGAAACTCAAACAATATCAAAACCAAGAGATAGCAAGGAGATTGAAAAGTATTTTAAGAAAGCTATAGTATATTAAACTTCTACAAGTTTGCTAGAAACATAATTCATAGTACCACCAAAGGGAAAGAATAGTATTAACTTGTCCATTTTATATAAATCCCTAAGTTTGGAACAAACCCCACACCTCTTTTATCAAGTTTAATTTATATTGTAAGATGAAATAAAATTTTTATGTTCTGTATGGAAGTAGAAAAGGTCCTTAGTGAATGATCTTAAATTATCTCTTATTCGAATGAGTTAATTTTACTGAGAGAGTTCTATCAAACCTTTAATTAGGCTTAAACTGTACATCTAAAAAGTTGGCAATTTGACAGTGGCCTCCTTAAAACACATTGATCCAAGTCAATGGAACAGGGAATGAAATGTTAAAAATAAAAAGCTTTTTCATTTTAGTCATGGGATTTTAGGTTTAGTGTGAAAGGTTAGGGCAAGTAACAACTATTAAAAGGAGGATGTTTTCATTTTTCCCCCTCAAAGAAGTTTCTAATGATAGAGGTTCAATTATTTAATCTTTGTAGAGCACTTCAAAAAATGTAAAAAAAAGTGTTCTTTTGGACTTGGTCTGATTCTCAACAAATTTTACAATGAACTTTTCATTGACTTCTATAACAGATGAACTACACAGCTAAACTCAAGCTTCCTGAACTGCTAAGGAAGAGATTTTGATAAGCTCAAAGCTGTGAAGTAGATGTTCAAACACACTGATGTCTTAATTTCTCATTTAGTTCGTCTTTCAGAAACACGACTAAAGTCTCCCATTCCTGTCAAAATTACATTTCTTAGTTTTTGATGTATATCCTTGGAGGAGTTGGACTCTGTGATCCATATGAGTCCCTTCCAGCTCAGGACATTCCATGAATCTATTATGATATCTGTATGCACCTGCATTAGAACATTCCTACCCAAAAGCTCTGAAGCAGTCTTCATTTACATGTCCATTTTCAGAGTCATTGAACATGCTGTGCCTCCTGCTGGTGTTGTAACCAGTGGATTTATAGTTTCTTTTAAAACGTGATGATAGTATAGACATCCTGATTTCTGCAGAAAGCCATAAAGGTTGATGAAAGCTGCCATTTGAGATCTACTGGACAAGACAATTTGTAGCCGACTTGGGTGGTTTTTTCCCACACAACAGCACAAATGTTTGAGGTAAATATCCAACATAGTCTGATCAATACAGTTCTGTTTACTAGTCACACTTTGAATTTCATCATGGACAACATGCATGTTTGAAAAGTTATTTTGGTTTTATTTTTCCTGTAAAACCTTGTAGACATTACTTGGATTATTAAATTCTTTATTAAGCTGAATTCCATTTTCCCTTTTTTTCCTCCCTTCAAGTTCCCACAGAACATCTACAAACCACACTTTCCATCTTACCCCAATCATCTTGATTGCTCTATTTCAGTATTGAAGAAGACACTCAAAATTCCAAGATGTGTTCAGTTTGGGGTTTTTTTTTGTAAAATATATTACAATGGTTTTCTGAAAAAGTATCCGTAGAGTATGGTGACATTAATTTCATTCTTGATCTGCACTTCGGGTTTGCCTACTCTATTTATGAGCATAAAATAAAAAATTCTTAAATCAGAATTTTATATTTTTCAGTTATTTTAAGAAACTACATAGACTAGTTGTTAACACTACTTGCTTGCTAATCTGGAGTGACATAATTACAAGTCCTTGAGAAAGCAGTGGGGAATTACTAGCACCTAAATTGGAATTTCAGCCCTGATGACTTGGTGGTAATAACTTTCTTTAGTCTTTTTGCAATTGTTTGAAGTTTATTTTATTTTTTTTATAAATATTTATGCTAGTTTAAATTTCCTGTTGAAAAGTTTGAATCTGCTCAGATGCTGGTCTTTATCTCCAGTGCCCAGAAGCATCATCCTATTGGAATGGGGTTGATGTCCTGTGACCAGCCCTCTCCACTACCCAGTGCACATTGGAGGAGACTGAAAGTATTTCAGTTTTCAGACTGATTAATTGGAGACACTGAATTATACAGTGAGTGAAGGACCTTGGAATCTGGAGCTCATATATCTCTTTCCATCTCCTCATCTTGGCAGTGACTCAGAGCTGGTAGAGACCAGCCACAGGGCCATTGGTAGACACCTGACTGGAAATAGTCTTTCTCCTTCAGTGACGTTATTTCTTCTTT
This sequence comes from Hylia prasina, assembly GCA_013397195.1. Lineage (NCBI taxonomy): Eukaryota > Metazoa > Chordata > Aves > Passeriformes > Sylviidae > Hylia > Hylia prasina. The sequence continues at coordinate 187,939 of VYXD01002841.1, forward strand.
TTTCCTTTATTCTGATGCAGCCTCAGAGAAACTAGGCTACTGATGAGTTGACAGTAACATTTCACAGCATGTGGTCAGGGGAAAACAAAGTATTTTTAAGGCTCAGGGTGAACTAAAGAGGCAACAGGGATGAACCTACCAACAGAAAATATTAAAGAGGTTAAAATTTTGTACAGATGGTGTTCACTGTAGTTGTTAGTCACAGGCTCAGTTCCCAATTCACTTGGACTGGTTTAGCAGTACCAAGTTAATAATGTGTTATCTTAAGAGCAATAGCCTGCTGACATGAGCAAACATAACATATAGTATTTACATTTGCAGTTTCCCATTAAAATGTCTGTAAAACGCTGTAGAAACATGGATGTGCTTACTGTGCAAATTTCCATAAAATTATTCCCATGCTCAGTTGGAATCCTGTGTAAATTGACTGAAGGCATCAGGTGGGACCAAAAGCTACATTAACATTTTCTTCCTCGAAATGCAGCAAATAGGCTTCGATATTGCACTTGGAGGTTATTTTCTCTTTGGGGCACGAAGTAACATGGAATAGTTCTTTTCTTTCCAGATGTCCTTCAACTTGCTAATTTCCAGGGCCCTGCCACTGTTCCCTGTGATTCATTGCAGCAGCGAATAACGAATGTCACTAAAATAGTGAGATCGCCTGAGCTATTTCAGAAATTAATGGACTGACTGTGATATACTGGAGCCTCTTTCATGCATCTATAATTGGAGTGCCAATTTATTTCCAATCATTTCAAGCACTGTAATTATAGTGCATCATTGTTGCCTGCTTAACATTCATATGGGACACTGCCACAATAATGCTGGCAGGATGCCACATATTTTACTACTGAAATGAATGGTAAAAATGAGAGGTAATATACAAAGCAACAGAACTTTAAATTTTGTTTAGAGGTTTTGTTCTGGCTAAACAAGTAATTCTGATCATGGTAGAATGGTAAGGAATAAACTCACCTTCATATAATTTCAGTAAAAATATTTTCTGTGTGGACTAAAAATCAGTCAGGTAGGAAAAAACCCCTAATATTTTAAATAAAGCTTCCATAGTTTGCAATATCCAAAAAATTATTCACATTTAAGCCAGAGAAAGAAATCAAATTATTTTCCAGGAAAAAGAAAATGCAGCAAGATTTTTTAGTTTGGTTATAGCAGTAAAATAAGGAATCATGAGGGCTAGAACTGACCTAATGAAGTCTGTGGTTTTGAAGACCTCAAAGCAGTGTCATCTAGAGCAGATTTCTCAGGGCTATGTCTAGTGAGCTCCATGTCCTTGAAGATTATAAAGTAGGGTCAGACAGATTGGATTTCTCAAAGTTGTGTCTAGTTTCCACACATGAACACTCCGTAACTTCTTTGGACAACCTATTGCGAAGTTTGACAACCTGCAGAATAAAATTTACTTTTCTTGTGTTGAAACAGGATTTTCTGTAATTCAGTTTGTGTCTGTTGCCTTTTGCCAGTTTGTTGGACAAAACTGAGAGGACTTTGGGTCCATCTTTACAGCTTCGTAATAAATAGTGAAGAGCTTCCCAAGCAGGTGTATCTGGACAATCAAGCTGATCCCCTCCAAAGTTTCTACCCAAGTCACCCATACTACAGATAATCCCCAGAGTTCCCTGGCTTCAGTGTAGAGCTCAGCTAATAGTTCCCAGTTGGAGAAATCTTGGTGTGGGAAAGAACTTAATTCACTTTGGGACCTGCACCCCACAGACACTCCAGATGCAAGACAGAGGCCAAGTCTGGTTCCTGGGCACACAGAACAAAATAAAAACATGTGTAGCCAAAGCCATTAAGCAGCCGGTCACTAGCAGTGCATTCTTACTTGTATGCTTTCTCCATCTTGGTAGAATTTTTCTGTCATTAGACACTTTGTTGAATCTGGTCTGATATTAAGTTTTCAGGATTAAAGAATAAGAGATAAAATATCTATGAATAAAAAAATCCCAGCAAAAATCACCTTGCTCAAGATTGCAGCATGAAATTATTGAGAAAGAAAGTGATAGAGTTAGGATGCAAATTAGAATTCAGTTGCTGTGTCAGAGCAGTAAAGGAATTCCCTACCTGAGAGCATTGTAAAGTTTGAGAAAAACATCACCATTATCCAGAAAGGTCACCAAAAGAAGCCAATTAGAATTCTGGAAGGAATAAATCTTTAATAATGCCCTCCTTGGAAAGGTCAAATCTAACTCGGTATTGGTCTCTTATTCCCCAGAAGGCACTGGCATTATTTTACTTGATGCAAATTGTTATAAGTCTGCAAAAGTTACTGAGAAATTGATCTTCTCTATGTCAGCTAAGGACAAACACCATTTTGCCAAACACAGGCAAGCTGCATCAAAATCAAAATAATTGTATTCGAAAGTAACTGGTTGGTCTTCCACATATGCCTCATGTACTACTGTGCAATAATGAAGTCCTGCAGTATAAAAATGCTGTGTTAAAGAGGATCAAATTTAATTCATGGAATACTTCACACTTCTTGTGTGACCTGGTGTGCTGCATGATATAAGGTGCAAAATGCTCAAGTTTTCCAAATGAAACTATTTCTCACCATGAATATGACATTGAAAGCAACTTTAAAACCACAGGACAGTGGTTTAATGGTTCCCTTAAAATATGTGAGCATGCAGTGAGAGCATTCTGTTGTGCCCAAAGCCAGAATATCCTATTTTAAGTCTGTGGGGAACCAGCTGGAGGAGATGAGAAAAGCAGTGACATGGGTGATTCCTTCAGGGATAAAGAACAATCACTGTAGCAGGCTTTTGGTTGCTGAAGATAAGAAAAATGACAGTGTAAAACATAAAGATGGAAAAGGTGATGATGAGGGTGAAGCTGGAAAAGGATGGTGAGCAACATGAGTTGAGTAAGAGAGATGACTTAGAAACCATTAGAAAAATGATATTAAAAAATCTCTGTTCAAATAAATATTGGGACAGTAGTTCATAAAATGCAGATGAAGCAAAGAAGAAACAAAGATGACCCTTTTCAAGAAATAAAGACCCATTTAAGGAGAGCACTAAATTAAATAACCAGACCAAGGTCAAATACATGTGTTCTTGCACGTATGTATCTAAAAATAAAAAAGGTGAATCAGATGCCACTTTATTAAAAGAAAATATTCATCTCCGTGGTTCATATAGTAGCTAATGACATACTGAATTTGCAAGATGCAAATAACACAGGAAAGAAAAAGCAAGTTGTACTGATGAAAGAACATCACTGTACATTAAAAAAAGGTTTCAGGAAGAATATTGTAAAATTGACAGATGGACATAATCACATGTGACGGGCACAAATTTTGTTTTGATCAGAGGTAGACATTTACACTTGGCACATTCAGTACCTTCCCTCCAGCCTGCCTTGTGCCAGTGGGATGGTATGAGGATGCAGACTTGGGAACAGATTGAGACTTAAAGACAATTAAAGGAGGAGAAATGAAGAGATAGTTGATGATTCCTGGTCAAAAACAGGAATAGCAGCTATGCCACTGGGGTCTTCACAAACTGCATCAGTGTAGTCATGAGGACATGAGAGAGAGTTCAGGGTCTTGATGCAAGTAGCTGGCAGAGAGGTCAGAGCAACTAGCAGAGTACAGTCCCGTCTACCAATAATCAAATACAAGAAAATAAACTACATACTTAAAAGTATCTTATGATTTGGGCAACTAATGTATCCTGGGGAGTAGGCTGCTGCTGTTTTTTCAGATGGTGATCCCAAGTCACATATATGAATACCTTTAAATAAACACAGTGAATCAGTAGCTAAGAATGGGGTAATAAACCATAATATAAATTAAATGACTTTGTAGTTCAGCTCAGAAAAGAACATTCACTATTCAAGCATATAATTACTGAGATTTTATGCTTATTACATGGTCAGTCAGCTAATGGTTGTGTAGCAGCAAAGGCAAGAAGCATTTTATCAAAGCCTATCTGAAATATGCAAATGATACTGAGGCAGATAAAACCTTTACACAGTGGCAGTTTTGTCTATTTGTTTTGCCAGCTGTTCATCAACAATTGTATTCACATGCTGACCTAGGGAATTAAAGAATAGTTGTTATGGCATGAAAGCAAAACAAAGCCTCCTTTGGAGATTTGCTGTAAAAATATGTCTCTCTCAGAAATATTTTTGAGTTTCTTCTGATGTAGTTATAAAAAAATCAAGTGTTTTTTAATTAGGAAAAAATGTCAGAGATCAGAGGTAGACATCTTCCAGGGAGGTTAGCAGCTCTGCTGAGATGCGCTCTGGAGGCAGCATATAGACTGATACAGAGACATAAATTATTACCAGCATATAACTCAGCTACATTGTATACTTGGGACTAGGATGCACTGCTATACTGCCTAAACATGCGTAAATAATACCACATTTCCTCTCCCACCACTAGCCTTGAGTCTGAGTAAGAAACATGAATAAGTAACATATAGATCCCTATTATTTCTTAACAGATTTGAAGACTGCAATTGTTTGCATTTTCATTATTTCCTTCCCCCATGCCCACTCCCCGAAGTCACAAGACCTAGAAAAATCCATCAGCAACTCTGAAATTGAAGATTTTCATGTGATCAAGGGCTCCTAAAGTTTGGTACTTTAAAGAAAAAATTCCAAATACTCTAAGAGCTATTACACTGAAATGTATTCATTGCAACTGAGTAGACAGACAAGTCCTATGAAGCCAGCATACTCCAAGCAAAACTGGAGCAGTCATGCAACATTTGATCTCAGGAACAGCACCCTCTAAATAACTCACACCTACACATGTCACAGTGAGCACATCTCATGCTTAACTGTGTATTCACACAGGCTATTTTCTTCTTAAACAGAGATTGTTTGACAATGAAAAGGAATCAGATAACGATACCTTAATTAATTAAAGTGCAGCCTCAAGGCACGGGCTATGTAAGCAACTATGTCTTATGGTCATAGGATCTGAATATTTCTTATATCGGAAATGTATTGCAACAAGAAAATTTATGTTTATCTCAAATACCTGGACTCTCTGGCTGCCTATCTACTAGTACAATAAATGTTAAGGGTTGTTTTCTGGTGATAAGGACTACTGGCATGAACATAACGTTAAAACCTTTCAGCCTCAATTACATGATGCCTGCATCCAAGCTGCCTATTGAGGTGATCCCTGGTGCCTGCTAACTTCTGAACCCTTCCCAGAAATTGCTCAGGTGGGGACTAACCAGGCTGGGGCCAAAATTATAGCCAGGGATTGCTATAAAGCCTACCTGTAGAGCTGATTGAATTCTAATCTCTGAGGATAATTTCTGGTGCTGTTTATCAGTCTATATGAAGCATAAATGTAATTTATCTAAATAAATGTAACCTCTGTTTTGGACAGGTAATCTGGGTTTTGTTGTTGATTCTTTCCCTGTGAAATCATGGTCTGCTAGGAAAGCATGGCAAACTAGAGTTGAAAACAACTGAAGATGCTAAAAAATAAAAAATTCAACTTTCTAAGAATTTTGGGGGAAAAAAACCCTGCATTTGTATTCAAACCCTGATATATAGTTTCTTTGTTTAAACAAAATAAATACAACAATCCCTTGAATTCTGCACACCTATGCAAAGCCTGCTAGGAATAAAGCAGAACAGTTTTGGCCTCCCCCATCTTATAAGGTAAAAGAAAAAATCAAATTATAATCACATTATAAAATTTGCATAAAACATTTACCATGCAATGCATTCTGGACTAAATGCTGGGACATCCAAAGAGCATGATCCAAGCAATCTGAGCCTTATATAATTCCTTATGACCCTCAGTTGAGGATTGCTTAGAGTTCATCCTGTCACTGGGGACATTTTTTTCTGTTCCTCAGAAGTAATGCACTACATGTTTATACAGCAAAATTACTACTATCTTAAAGCATCTCAGTGCTTTCAGAGAGGATGCATTCAATATCTTAATAATTAGACTAAATACATGGATTGCCTCACTTTTTTTTTTTTAAAAAAAAAAAAAACCAACTAAAAAAAACCTTGAAAAGCTTAAAATTGAAGTCTCCAAAGGCATGTCAGTGCATATCTCCTAAAGGACTTAGACGTTTAACTACTACTTTTTTGACTGGGAATGAAGAGCTGAAACAACAGTTACGGCCTATAATCTATTTCTCAATATTGGAGAATAGTCAGCTGACCATCAAACTGACAAACCCAAGACAATGTGCATACTAGCATTGGGGTGAAACAGCTCAAAGGAGCACTGTTATCTAGGTGGTGGTAAACCTTTTTTTCACTACCCATATGACACAAATGTCTTGCCTTGAAAGCTCATTTTTAACTGAACTTTTCATTATAGTGTTCCCTGAGGCATAGTGTTGAACATAAACAGCAACTTATGGACTTGCTCTCATGCTAGATATGTTTTAAATATAAAGACTTGTTGATATAAAGCGAAAAACACCTCACTCACTGAACATCCCCATTATCCATGTACAAAGTCACTGTTTTGAATGCTACAGTCTCAGCTCCCATAGGACTGTGCAAATTCCAGCTTTCAATGTTAAGGATTTTTCCCTAGAAAACTGAATTGTGCCATTTGGTTTTCAGCCCAGTAGCACCTGAGGAGTATACAGAGGCAAAGAAAGTAATTTAATGTACTGTGACTTATTTAATCTGTTCTAATGCTAATATGATCATTTATTTTATGTTCCTTCCAAGCCTGTTACATTTTCCTTAACATAAGTCAGAGGTATATTTGTTAATGCTTCAGCAGTGCTTTTTTACTGCTGCTTCAGGGAAGGAAAAAAAATTTGATCCTTCTCAGAGTACATTTGGAATATTTGTCAGTTCCCCAGGTTGGTCATCAGGAGTGGAATTAGGCCAGCAGTCGAAGTCACGGTTTTGCAGATATTTAGGTAATGAAAGGAGCAAGCAAGCACACAGTAGAATTTACAGAAAATTCAAAATGTATTAGGGTCCGGACTCGCAGGTAGATGAAGTAATTTGACAGTTGATGAGGACTGTGACAATCTCAAAACAGAATACTTTTCAGGGAATGTATAAGGAAGGTAATTGGAATAGCTGAAGAGAGAATATAGGACCTGTAGGGTTTTTGGTATGTTACTCTCTACACAAGGGTTAAGATACTTCTGAGATCTGAGAAGCATGTTTGGTCTCATTTTGTTGCATGTCCTTTTTGCTACTTCTACTTCTTCTGCCTATCAATTCAAGGCAACAAATTGCTTTGGTATTGATAAGGCCAGCTCCTGCAAAGGGCAATATTTACTGTACAAAAACTGTCCCAGCCAAGGACATTTAATTTTTCAGGTTGAAAAGACCTCCAAGGTCATCAAATCCAATTAACTCATCACCACCATGTTGACCACTAAACCGTGACTCCAGCTGCCTTATCCACATGTTTTTTGTCAGCTTCTAGGAAATGATACCCTCAGTCTCACCTTTGCCCTCTCTTAATGAAGGCTCTGTCTGCCCTCCTCTTTTCAGTCTCAAGTAGAGCAGTGGATTACTCTGCCCACTGATCTCCACCAGAGCAGGCTGTTAACTGTTTTTAGCTGCACTAAGGGTTGGTGTGGCTCTGCACAACTCCATGGAAACCAACATGCTGGTCCTTGTCTGTGCCAGGTTTGGACTTGAGGTCCTTGGTACAGTTAGGCAGCCAGCCTCTCCTGATTGGGGGTCCATCTCTTATGTGCTATTATTTTTTATACTTGCTAGATTTATTTGTTAATTATTATTTAAATTGTGAGGATTGCTTGGAAATAGCTTATTTTCCTTTTTTATAGCTCATTTAAGCTAAGCTTCTGGAAGCAGTATACAGGAACAAAGATAAACAGACTTTAACTGCAGTTTCTTTAGATGGTCCCTTTAATGGACTCATAAATACAGTTGCTGGTTGTTTATTTTTTCATTAGCAGAATCTATGGTTTAACAAAAAAGCATCCAGTGAATCTGCAAATATCTGTATTTCCTTTTGTAATAGTTATAGAAAACTTAGATTTAGAGTAACTCTGGGCCAATATTCCTCAAGTTTGAGCTCATAATGCCACATGATGTCTTGAGTTTGGAAGTGAGAATGGAGATGACATGATGTTTTCTCCTTGCCTTACTGTGAAGAAATCAGTTTGGAAGAGGGAAGCAGAAGAAATCAGGGAGAGGTTTGTTGGGTTATCTGAGATCCAGATGATGGGTGAGACACGATACTCCATTGTATCTCTCTCTCTCTCTCTCTCTCTCTCTCTCTCTCCATATTTATCAAATATGTTGCCACGTATCATCCTTGTTTCTCTCTGTTACATAATTTTAAAGGAAGATAATTCATGATTCATTTTCATGAATGTAGGTATTTATAATTAATATTAATGAGCACATTTCCAAAATATGATATTTCCTTATAAGGGGGGGGTGACACCTGCTGTGTGTGCTTAAATGCCATGTTAATGAAAGGTGGTGCTCATTTCACTTTGAAGTAAAGGTGAATTTATCCATTTCTCTGTGGATGAGAAGGGAACTTACTCTGAGTCAGACATTAATACGTTAAGCCTTGAGGCCACCCTGTAAAGCAAAAGCTTCTGAACTCCTTTACTCACTTTAAAGCTGAGTTCACAAATTGCTGTCCTTGAGGGTAAAAGGAAAGATAATAAAATTTGAAGAAAAGTGAAGTAAAGTTTGTCTGACTACTTCTTTAATTGAAGCTTTTGGTGTGAGAGCACTTCCTGTCATCATTATGTATATGTGCCCAGTAGCGCAAGATCTGCTGCCCTTCTGTGCCTGGATATTCTTTAGCTATGAAAGAAAAAGTACATCACATTTTAGGATAATCACTGACTTTTTAATTTTTAGCTTCCACCGTTTCCTTTCTCCTTTGTGGCCTCCGGATTTCTGTGAAGAAGGTCCTTGCATAACGCATTAAAGCTTTGATATGAACTACTGCCTTGCTTCCCAAAAGCCAGGTGTCTCATTTCTCTTCTGGGAATGAAAGCAAAGCTGTAGGCTCTCTTGTTGCATCACAGAATAGAATAGAATAATAGAATCATTAAGGTTGGAAAAGACCTCTAAGTTCATGGAGTTCAACTGTCAACCCAGCACTACCATGTTCATCACTAAACCATGTCCCCAGCTGTCACATCCACACAGTTTTTGTACACTTTCAGGGATTTGACTCCACTGCTTCTCTGGGTAGACGGACCCACTACCTGCCCATCCTTTCAGTGAAGAAATTTTTCCTAATATCTAATCTAATCTAAACCTTCCCTGGTGCAACCTGTGGCTATTTAAGCTGAAGAAGGGTAGATTTAGATATGAGGAAGAAATTCCTTATTATAAGGATAGTAAATTATGGTGAGGCTCTGGAGCAAGTTGCCTAAATTGGGCCCTCTCTTCCTGCAGGTGTTTAAGGTCAGGCTGGATGGAGATCTGTGCAACCTGGCCTAGGGGAAAATGTCCCTGCCCAGGGAAGCGAGATGGAACTAGATAATCCTTAAGGTCCCTTAGAACCAAAACTATTCCCTGATTCTATGATATTATTCCTCATTATTCATCACCAATCATTATTTAGTCTCCACTTTTAGGATAGTGAAGATATCCTCCTACATCTTCACAAACAATGAGAAGTCCTTCTACATTTCCTCATGTTCTTTGTGCAAGATCACATTTATACAAAGTGTAGTATGTGACATCTCATATTCATGAATCACAGGAATGTTTTGGAAAACAAATTTCCCTAAATATGGTTATTTTAAACTCTCGCAACAGCTAGACCAGTGAAAATCTCTTTTTCATTATTTTTCTTTTTTCATTTTGCAAAATCATTCATTTGCTGTAACTATTTTATAAATAGAATAAAAAATAGAATTTTGGGAGGTCTAGTTACAGATCTGTCCATATCCATGCGGTTTATTTCAATTTACTGTAATACATTCTCCTCAGTATATGCAGCATGCAGTGAAGAATGCCTTAGTGAATATCTGTAGTTTTCTGAGGTTTCTTTCTTCTTAAGGTGCTAAAGTGAATATGTAAAATACTGCATATTCTGTAGCACGGACAGGACATCAGATAGTACAGAGAAAATTGTCATTGACCTGGGAGAATTGGAGTTGTTCAGCCTGGAGAGGACTTTGGGTACACCTTACTGTAGCCTTTCTGTTCTTTAAGGGAGCTTGTAAAAAGGGTGGACACAAACTTTTCAGCAGGGCCTGTAGTGACAGGACAAGGGGTAGTGGTTTCAAACTACAAGAGGGTAGATTCAGATTAGATATAAGGAAGAAATTTTTTACAATGACTGTGGTGAAACCCTGGCACAGGCTGCCCAAAAGGAAGATGGATGCCCCATCCCTGGAAACATTCAAGAACAGGTTTGACAGGGCTCTGATTAACCTCATCTAGTAGTGCTTCTTTACCTGAGCTGTCAATTCCTTATCTCTTTCTTATTAATTGCTTTATTGCCTATAAGCAAATTTAATTTTAAAAAGCTCATTCTTTCACAGGAAATGTTGCCACAAAATTGGTTTATGGTGAAAATACTGTTTCCAGGTTTGATGACAAGACTGCCATAATCCAGACCTGAGGATTAATCCTTTAGCTGTTGTTTTTTTTTTTTTTTTTCTTACCAGGAAAGAATGGGAGATGAAGAGAAAGACAATGGCAAACAGCTGGGTTCTGTGTACAAAACACAATGACAGAAACTCATGTTTTAGTTCTTGAAAGGTCTGAGAGCTGCTAGAACCAGCTGCTTTGCTGTCAGAGCCACATAGGTTAAACTATAGCCAACAATATTTTTTGAAGGTATTGAAATTATTTGAATTCCCAGATTATCTCTGAGTATGTCAACAACATATTTCAGGAACCATCCTGCCCACCTGGGTTATTTCTTTATTAAAAGGGAAAAAGAAAATCTCTGGTGTTCAGAAAGCTTTTCCCACTTTTATTTTAATAAGTTGTTTTTACAGCAAATCACAAAACTGAACTTTCAGTACTTTAGAAGAGGTCTACTGATGAATATGCAGGGTTTGGAGGACAAGGGAGATCTGTAGGTTATTCTGCTGAATTACCTAGACAGGTTATTCACTTCTCCTCTTCTCTGTTCCTCTGTATCCATTGGCACTGTGAAGTCTTTATGCAAAGGGATAGACTCTTGCTGTGTGTTCATAAAGTCTCAGAACCAACAGGCCTTTAATTGTGACTGGGGACTCTGGAAGCTATATTCATCATCATCATCATGATCATGATCATCATCATCATAATTTCAAACCAGTAATTATTCAGTTCCTATGGAAGAGACTGAGTGTAGAGGAGGAACAAAAGGAGTTTTTCCACTGGGTTTGCCCACATCTGGGAAATGCAGGTCCATTCTGTGGGAGACAGCTTGACATTACTGCTACTACATTACCCTAGCATAAAGGAGGATTTGAAGAAAGAATAAGTGAAGACTTTACCCTGGTTGCTTCAGAGTTCTGACAGAATTCTGACAGTTATGTGTAAAGATAACCATTGTACATCCCAGGGAAAGGGCTATTGTTTTTTTTTTTTCTGAAATTTGTGGATCTTGTAATCTTCCAGTGGGAGAAACTTCATTGCTGACCAGTCATATAGTGGCTTTGAACATTTGGATATTGGCATTCCCTCAATTTCGAGGAAGTTGAGGAATCTCTAAGGGCATTCAAGGAGGATTTTTTTTTCATGTATGGAAAAAAATCACGTAAAAACCATGATTTTCAAAACACTCTTGTTAGGGCTGTAGGGTAATAAGCCATCAAGTGATTCTTTTTAGACTGACATCTGATGAGTTGATGGCGCACACTTTTCTGTCTGTTCTAAGACACTGTCATGCCCCACTTCTGTCTGGCGTTTGGACAATCTGTTGATTAGCTCACACCACCCTGTATTTGCCACAAAAGGCAAGACCTCTTTTTAAAATATAGCTGGTGTATTCAACACCATTCTAGTGATGCTGCATTTTCCAGCAGCAAAAGCATTAGCAAAGATCAGGTGCATAAGCTTTGTAAAATAACAAAATCCTTGCATAGTCCTGGGATAAAATCAGGCTAACAGATGTCATCATTACTGACAATCAAGAAAATTGAACCAGTGCTCAAGCATCTGTGTGAGGGTGGCATTACCTGACACAGAGAAAGTAAATTATCCTTCCATCATCAGGGAATCAATCCAAGGACTATGTCTTTGGATATAATTTGCATATGCTTCAACTAAGAAAGGGCAAAGGGAAAAGATTGTTTTATTAGTGAAAGCCTGGGTGGTATTAATCTGAGAACTGAGGGGAATTCTTAAACACATAGCATTAATATGTCAGAAAGAATCAGAGTCAGCTGAAAGGTTATTTAGTAAAGAGAGATTTGTCCTACAGCTGCAACTAAGTTAACTGGAGTTTCTTTCTGAAAAATTATGATCTATCTCTTTACCTGGGGGTTTATTTTAACAAGGATGTTTTATAAAATGTTGGTTAGAGTTGATCATTCAACCTCAGTCTCTCGCTTGGTGGTCTCTGAGTAGTGTTTCTGCACCACACTTAAAAAGCCAGACATCCAAACACCTCTGCTTCTAGAGGAGATACAAAGCTTATATCACCCTAGGGCTTTCCCTGAAGTTTTTCATTTCTCCCAAGATAAACAACTTTTAAGTATCTTCATTCTCTTTCTTGCCCAGTGCCGTGCAAACGTGCCTCAAACTACTGAAGTGAGAACAGCAGTTTCATGAAAACTGATAAAGGTGTTTTGTATATCTTCACAAACTTGAAAGATTAAGAAGAAGGTTGCCTTCTTAATTTTAACTTGTATGTACCCAAATATACATTTAACCAACTTATCCCCACACTACAGCCTGTGCATGAAGTCTAAATGCAGAGCACTTGGAGTAAGCATCTAGGATTTGCTGGCAAATACTTGAAACTGGAGAAACTATCACTACTTCTGGCAATCAGTCTTGCTTATGAAAAAGTTGTGTGTAATCAGCATTATGAGTATACCAGATTAAATCGTCCTACAGAATCAGAGAGCTCTTTAGTCACTGATTCCTCTTCCAATATGGCTAGGGCATCTCTGCCTAGGTTACTCAGGATTTCTCTATCCCTTTTCTATAAACAGTATCATTTTCTGTTGCGTATGTCAACAGGCAGAGTACAGAGGTACTGACCTATTTCATTTCACAACTCATGGTAGTAGCATCTGCTCTCTCTCATCCTGATTACTTCTGTCTTTATACATACAAGAAAATCCATTTCCCTTTTTTCTTATAGATTTCATGGAGACCTGCTTGCAGGTTTCCCAGCCTATGAACCCTCCCCAAATAACTTTTTCTGGTTTAGAGATACATTCCTTATTAAGTATTGTTTGCATAACACAAAGCCAGAAGAGTCGTTCCAGAGCCACCTGCATTTGATGATGATGATTTTTTATTGACATCTCTCTTGTCCATCAGCCATCCTGCTTTTAAACCATTTGATATGTGCATCAGTGATATTTTGAAGAGTTAATTTTCCATCTGAAGCCAAAAACCTTTATAAATCTAAGTACGTTATGAGCTGCACAAACAGGATGAAGTCAAATAGGAAAATTAAATTTGTTTCATGAGCTGTTCTTATAAAACTGTATAGATTGGTGTTAATTATAGTTCTACCTTTAATTTTCACTAATTGAATCCCATATCAGCTTTAGGATTTCTCTGCTAGAGAGTGAAATCAGATTAACTGCTCTGCAGTTACCTAGATTATCTCCTTTTCCCCTTTGAATATCACCAAGAAGTGAGACTCTGTACTAATGTATATTAAGATGTATTTTTAGCAACCCTCTCAGTTCTTGGAAATTTCTTTCAGAACACCTGTCTGTAAGTTGCTTCAGATTTAAGTTATTTGAAAACTTCAAATATTTAACCAGTTGCTACCCCAGACTGCCTGAGGTCTGCTCTGTTCTTTGCCCAACATAACACCTGGCTCCCTTGGTGTACGGGTGGCTTTTCTTATCTCCAGCTGGTAGGCTGCTCTCAGGTGACCTTTTTTTTTGGCTGTCTGCCTAGAAACATGGGTGAGATGCCAGCCAGTGGGTGAGCCAGGCAGGTGCCTTGCAGGTGGGACTAGTGTAAGCTCCTTGGATGGCTCCCTAAGGAATCAGCTCTCTGGAAATGAATTGCTCTGTTTTGCAGGGGAGAAAACTTCCAACACAAAATTAAATGCCAATCAGCCCTAATTTTTCAACCAATATTTTTTTTTTCTGATCAGGTAATGGTACGTTTCTTTCAAAAGCAGATAGAGAAAAAGAAAGGAAACTTTTATTTCACACCAAGAGCATAAGATGATAAAACATAATAAGCAGAAAAACTTAGTCAAGAAGGGAAAGTGTCTGCAACTGTGACCCTCGACAGAAGCTGTAAGATGTCAGATTTAGAGGGCCAGAACCTTGTCATTGACTTGCAGCATTATTTCACACATTACTTGAAATTTTTTCTACTTAATAGGCAACCTGTCAGGAGGAAAAACAAATTGACATTTAAGCAATCTCTCTTTTGTCTCCTAAATCCATTAACAAGAAATAGAAGGAAATACTGGATTTTTGTAGATAGCAATTTTGGATACAACTGAAAGAACAAACACAACAAAGAGCAGTCATCTAAAATGCACAGTTTTACCTGTATCAAGTGACTGGAATTCCTTTTGAAGAACTTAAATAAATCTAGAATATTTTTGGTCTGATTATATGTAATATATAAAGTTTCTGGAGCACGTTAAAAAATGGAACTCCAGTGTTTTTTTCTGAATACATATTCATGCATTTTGTAAAGGAAGGAAACATCATTAAATATGTTTTACAGAATTTCAAATAGTAAGAAATGAAGTGCTATGATGCGTGAACAGCACAACAATAATCTCTATACTGCTAAACTGTAAGTTATGACTGCAAAGCACGCAGATGATCCACCCAGTAGAATCTATGAGAAGTGCCCTGGCAGAGGACAGAGCTCTGAGCTTTACCTGAGGAGAGCTGTTGTGTTTTACTTTGTTCTGTTTGATGGAGAGAAAAAATGCCAGACTCCAGAGAGTCAGCTCAACACTTTTGTTTACTGACTGAACACTGAGATGAAAGATTTCCCTGCCATGCAGTCACCTCTTATTGCCAGCCCAGTCCAGAAGACAAGAATAAAGCAAAGGGCAAAGCAAATGGCACAGATGAGAGGTGGTAGAGGAAGACAAATACCAAAACCGGTAATAATAATAATAATGATGCCAAAAGAGCAATGCAGAATACAGGACCAGCTGAGCATAAATGAGAGAACAAAGAAAGTAGGATAATGGAAAAGACAGAATAATTGGAAGAAAGACAAATGCTGGGATGTATTGAAAATTCTGTTCAAGTGATGCTTAAACTCACACCATTGTTTTGAGAAACAGCTGTGTAACACTTCTAGGCCAGATGCTGACAAATTTAATACTATACCTGCCAGTGTGGGTTCATCTACAGAGATAAATGGAACAGATTCAGCTTCAGTGTACAGTTATTGGTATATTCGTCCTTTGCATAAAGGTAATAATTTTATATTTGTCTCATGCCTTAGCTATAAGAACAATCACGTTTTGGGGAATTCATGTGTCAGTAAGTCAAACCATGCATTGAGAATATTTATTCAAAAAGCATATTCTCAAATTTCAGTGGTGTTCCTCATATGTCTCATGAGGGAGAAGATAAACAATAGGTCTGAATATGAAATAATTTGAGTGCTTAAAGGATGTGCTCTGGCACACAGTCAATTTGGTGTATTCTATGTAAATATAACTCAGGCCTCTAAAATTTCAACTGTCCAACAGTGAAACAGCTCCTGTCTACCTGAAGGGCAGGCAATCACACAGTCAGAGAATCACAGGATATCTGTAGTTGGAAGTGGCCTCTGGTCTCAAGGCAACCACGCCCAAAGCAAGACCAGCTAAGAGCAATCTTCTCAAGGCCCTTTCAAGTTTGTGCTTCTACAGGGATGGACACTTCATTCTCTCCTCTTTGGGTCTTTTTCATAAATGTGACTATGCTCAGATATTTTCATAAATGTGACTATGAAGAGGTGGGTTTTTTTGTCCCTTGTAGCTGATAAGTGTTTAGGGTGATGATATAGTGCTGCAGCTTGTGTCACTGCCTTTTATGCTATTGCTATGCTCCTCTGAGAAACAAGAGAAGCTCCATTGGTGCTACACCCTCTCAGTAGGTAGCTGTAACCCTCAGCAATAAGACAGCAAAAAGGTTCTCCATATACCTTCTCCAGGCTGAATAAACCCACCTCCTGCTGTTCCGCCTTTCTTTCATGTGTTCAAGCTTCCTGACTGTCCCCGTGCTGGCCGTGCTGGACCTGTATATTGCTGTCAATTGGCTTCAGTGTTCTTGGGCACCCCTAGTTAATCAGCACAGGTGTGGAGCTAATGTTACCAAAACACCCAAGCTCATTGTGAGTTCTAGAAAAACATGTAGGTTGCAATTGGGAATGTGTGTGAAAAAGTGATTCCAGAGAAATACTATCTTATACTCAAAATTACAGAAATTCTTGATATGTAACCTAAACCCCCCTTGGCTTTTGTCCCTTCATACTTATTGCTGTGAGAGACATGATCAGGTTACTCTTTCAGTGGACTTGGAAACAAGTAGAGTGGTATTATTTTTCAAAGCCTTGTGATATTTTATTATTTCACTGGGAAAAAGGCATGTTTTCATAGCATTCACTGTTCCATTCCAGGGTCAGCACTGAGCTCAGTCTTAATGTTGTTTTTCTCAGTATCCTTTTAAGGGTTCCCAGTGAATAGTGGATAATGATCAATCAAATTGCAATGAGAATCCAACAATTGTTATATTTGCACACGAAATCAATGTTAGTTGTTGTCAAGATGAGATCAGGGAAACAAGAGGTCACAGCTACTCAGCCCATGCTTGGGTGTTCTGTGTCAAAGTCCTGCATGAATTGTTTCATCTGAGCTGCATTTATTGCAATGTAATTGTGATGTGCCAGAGGTCTCTGTGGCACCAATGCTAAGTTTATCTCACTGATGATCAGCTTGTGGAGTTCTGCTACATTTATTCTATCACAAAAAACAGTGGTGTCAATATTGAAGTAAAAATGGAAGGATTTGTCACTCTATGCTCTCTATTCCATTCTCAGTTTTATCACTGTAAACCAGGAGGAATTTAAATAATGCCAAGTAACTATAAATAAGCTGGTAGCATGATCTCTATACTTTTTGTCCAGCTTGTGAGCTATTTAGCTCAATATATCTGCTTTAGGAAGCAGGATACCTGATGGTGAGGTGGGATATAACATTTTGTGCTTGATCTATCAAATATGACAAAAAAATAAAGAGAAGCAGATCCAAGTTTTTCTTTTTAAACTTTTTTTTTTTGGTGGTCAGACAATCCTAGGCTGGTCCTGATCTCTTTGCTTTTTTGTGAAGTGAGTTGTGTGACTGCAGATGAGATGATGAGGAGAGCCACAGTTTCTGGGCAGAGGAAATAAACGGGTGAACTATGAAAGCAACTTTTTGTGAGACTAAAAGTTAGGATGGAACAAACTCATTTCAAGAATGCTTTGGCATCTTTGTAATGTTAATGGTTGTATTCTAGTGCCTAGACTGTTTTCTGGACAGGTTTTTTTATAGTTACAACCTTATTGACTGTATTACGGTCTTATGCAATTTCACTGTGTCCCCAGCTCTGGACCCTGACTGAGACCAGCAAGATTTCCTTCCAAAGGCATAACAAAACAACCAACTTGTCTGTGACTGTGGTTGTCCAGGGGAATAGGATGGGCAGTTCTGTGAGGCACCTCTTTACAAAGTGCAGACTCAATGAAAGAAGAACCTGGACAGGAGGACTTTGCTAAATTTCTTCAGCTTTGCAATGCACTAGGATGTAAGCTAAATGAAAAATAAATTCTTAAAACATGGATTTAAATGATCTATCTACACATGTTGCATGGCAAGTATGTGGAAAAAAAAAAGGGAAATAGCCAGGACCCACCCACTTTTTTTTTACCATGAGTATCTATACCCTAGACCATATCCTTCAGATAACATTAATTCTTTCTGTATTTCCCCTCCTTTGTCAGAGCTGTAGCAGAGCAGTTTTGCTACATACAATTTGGGGAGCAAGAGGTGCCTTCCAAGGGCATCTGAGAACTGCTTAAATTAAGAAAGGTTAATCCATTTATAGAAATGTGAAATGGAAGCATAATTTTAATATACTCTGTGATATGAAGCAAGTGAGCCTAGATCTTGAGCTTTGCTGTTACCTAGAAGAAATAAGTTCAGCAAAACCTGAAATCCAATTTCCATATATATTGCTGGTCTTATCACTGTTTTGTCTAAAATGCTAAAGTAATCTTAATTATCTGAATGACAATCAAATAAAAGTCAGCAGTGGGCTCTGACTCATTATAATTCAGGTTTGGGAAAATGTTGCTTTGGAAAAACCTCATGTGTGTGCCATAAATTATACTTGTAAGAGTCACATAAATTACTTTCCCAACCAAATTATTTCCCCATGTTCAAAATGGAAGCACTGAAAAACTTTGCTTCTACTGGGTATATTTTGTGTTGACTTCTGAAAAGCAGTAATTAATGTGAGTAAACATAGGTTTTTTTTTTTTCCTAAAATATTGCCTAGGAATTGAGGTATGTGATTTGCATATGTAAAAATCTATCTTGGCTTTCACCATTTGATTTTGAACAATTCTTTTGGCTGCTTGTACGCATTAGTTTCTCTGTGATGAAAGAAGCTATTGCATTAAATTGTGAATGTGTAAGCTGTAATAAGTATACTGAATAAGCTTTATAGCATTCTTTGTGATAAGGTGACAAATGTAATAAAACTTTTGATAACATATTTTTGCCTTCCTAAGAATTTTGATTTTTGCCTGTCCCAGTTTTTCAAGTGCAGAGGGCAGACATATGCCTGATGATACACCTGCTCTTGATTCACACATTGCTTTTCTCTCTATATTGATAGTATATTTATGTTTATGCATTTGCATGACAAGCAAGGTCCCACGCCCTAGATTGCAGACATGCAAAAGATGAGAGATGGTCCTTGGATTTAAGCTTTTCAACCATAAATAGACAAAGGACGAGAGAAAGGAATATCTGTATTTTCTCTCTGTAGACAGAGATTTTGCCTACAGCTGAGATAAAATTCAAACCAAGACCATGAATCCAGTCCTTCACCCCAGGATTATGCTTCCACCCTCTATCTATGCCTGAGGCTCATTTCCATATTTCATCACATTAATGATTGTTTCCTACAGTTGCATGCTGATTATCCTGTCAGTTAAACAGAAAATCCAGGTATATATCATCTGCAAAGAAATTAAACTGCCTACACTCTTGACAATAGATTGTTGTATTTACATTACCTTTCTGCTATCCAGCTGCACCTGGATCAAATAAAACCCTATTTAAATTGAATGACAGTATTTTCTTAAGACCTATGAGACTATTACTAGGGACTTTAAATGAGTCAATCCAGTTTCTTCTATAATTCTGTAATAGCAAACTACTTTCCAAAGGTTTCCTGTCATTTTTCACTCATTTAGAAGGGAAAACCTGCAGGAAGAATAACTTACACATGAACATTATTAGGGTGAAGCAGCAGGGCTATATAAATTATGAAGGAGGTTCTTTTTTTCTGAGTTACAATTGATTCCTTTTGTAATCAAATTCCATTTTCAGCGCAGCTTCATTTTAAAATGAGGCAGGCAGAGAGTAGATAAGTGTCTGATGAAACATAGTACCTGCTGTTTCAGGTTCTTTTTAGGAGGTTGCCTAGAATGACATGACTCAGATTAAAAAAAAAAAAAAGAAAATAAAAGAAAATAGGTCAGAGGTTCTCAGTACCAATTAATTTAGCATTAAAAATGGAATAGAGATAGTTAAACTTCATGGCAAATTGAAACAGTTCAGAAATGTGAATAAAATACTGTCTTAGAAAGATAATAATAATATGTAAAACACTCAAACTCTCATGCAACTGCCAGGCTATTTCAATTATTATCTGTTCAAGAATGCAAATTGTTTTGTTTTTTCAACAGTTGAACGACCATCACTGTACTTCCTTCTGCAATTTTCTTATCCATTCCCTTACTGAGGACCATGTGTGCCCTTGTTGTGTGCAATTGCTCCCCACCACTGAAATGCAGCCATCTCCAGGCCAATTTGGTTTTTATTGATGCTTAAAAACAGAGGGACCAACTTCCTGACATGGTTCCAGAAATTTAGACCAGAAAATTTTCAGTATGCTCTGTTGTCCCAGAAGTTTGTTTGCTGCTAGGATTTTCCATCTGCCTCTTATATGTATGGGGACATGCCACTAGCATCTCAACAGAAGAACAGGAGATGGGGGACTGAGCTGATACATCTTATCCCTTCACTGAATCAAAGGGCTCATTGTCCAGCTCATGACCCAATCCAAGTGTGTTTTCCTAGTCATTTGATTACAGAGAAGGGCACTCTAGAGAAAAAGAATTCATTCAGTCTAACCCTTCTCCTGCCTAACTCAGAGTTAAGTGCTGTGAAGGTTGAGTTCAAGACAAGGGTCATTGATTCAAACTTTTCTCTGCAGGGTACTGTGGTGTCAATGGAAAGAAGTAGTCTTGGTGCTGATGTGGCATTCATCTTACAAACAGCACCCTGACTTAATGGCTCTGGGTAAAGGATAGCAGGAAGATGTCATTCTTTTCTTGAACTTAGATGCTGTAGGGGATGATAAGTTTTATTTTTATTGTGGTTAGCATAAATAGGATCTTGGGTCTAACTCTGACACCTGAATGGAGATGAACATCACTAATGTACTCCAGCAGAAGTGTAGGGAGTTTCCAGAGATGGAGGCTTGTATGGCATAGGACACAGCAGCTCAGATTTTCTCTGTAACATAAAGCACATCCATTTTTCTCCATCTCTTTTATTATTTACTAGTCATAACAGCATGGATATGACAACTCTGTGCATTTAAGGAGTCTTTCCAGATTTTTTGGAGCATGTTTCACCCACAGGTACTCTTCTACCTCATTCTTCCTTCCACTGTTAAGACTTTTACCATTATGAACAATGTTAAGCTGTCACGACAAAATGAGTTTGTCTTCAAACAATCAATCTTTACTGAATACTTATATAATACATCTATAATAGAGAAGTTTTATATATATATATGCATAAATATATACATATATAATTCAAAAGCGAGCCATATAGCTCCCACTAAAAAGACCCAGTGCCTCAAACACTGACAGGCTTGGGGTATTGGCTTCCTCTCTAGGAAGCCTATTGCAGTGTTTGACCACCCTCTGGATAAAAAAGTGCTTCCTGAAGTTTGGTCTGAACCTTCCTTTGCAGCTTTGAACCACTCCCACCTCTCAGCACCTCACTTCCCATGTCCTCACCTCAGAAAGCTGTAGGGGGAAATGAGGGGCTGCCCCTCAGCCTCCTTTTTCCAAACTAGACAAACCCAGAGTCCTCAGTTGCTCCACATGAGACATTCGTCCCAGCCCTGTCACCAGCTTTGTTGCCCTAATTTGGACACATTCAAGGACTTTCACTTTGTTCTTAAGTTGTGGGGCCCAGAGCTGCAGATCTTGCTCCAGATGAGGCTTAACCAACTGAAAATAGTGTGACAACCATCTCTTCTGCCTGGATGGTGATGCTGTGTTGGACACCCCTGTGTTGGATGGGGTTTGTCCTCTTGGCTGCCAGAACACACTGTGGATAGTGTTGAATGCCTGCTGGCCAGGACTCCTGGATCCCCCTCTGCAGGGCTGTTCTCCAGCCAGTCCTCTCCCAGTTTATACTTGTACCCAGTGTTACTCCATCCCAAGTGCAGAATCTAGCACCAGAACTTGTTAAATTTCACCCCGTTAACTATTGCCCAGTGCTCCAATCTATGTAGATCCCTCTTCAATGCCTCATTTCTTGAGAAAGTCAACAGCACATCCAAGTTTGGTACTACAAGAAAGCTTGATGATAATAAGATTGAACAGGACTGGCCCTGGGATTAAACCCTGAGAACACCAGTAATGTTTTCACCTGCATCCATGGCTGCTGTTTTGCCTTATCCGTTCTGATTCCAGGGACATTCTTCTTATTTTGTGTAAGAAGAGTGTGGCTGTCACTGGAATATTCTGAAAGGGCAGATTTTGTAGAGGAGAGGCAGAAGTAAGAGATCCCAGTCTGACCTGGATATCTCATTTTGTCCTCTAAGGCATAAGAGAGCAGGAGGGAGTGCACAGAGCTGCTATTGCCAGCTCAGCCTTATGAATCACTTGAAATGTGAGTGAATTTCAGCAGCCTGGGGACATCGATGGCTTGTAAAGGGTAGTGGTTGGAGACAGGTATAACAAAGATAGAAGGTGGAAAAAAAGGGAAAAGTCAGGAGAGATTCCTCTGATAAAACAGGCATATGTGTCTAAGCCAACTACTCAAGGCTTCTGTTACAACCTATGGAGAAAAAAACTTTTGTTGGGTCCTCATCGACAGAGTTTGCATTTCTTTCCTTCTTGCCTCAGGGAGGCCCTGACAGGTTATATACCCTCCTTCCACAGTGATATTTCTTCCATTGCTCTTTAGTCTGTAAATTATTTTTTTCATCCATCGCCCTAGGAAAGGAAGAATCAGCTATGAAAATGGGATTTGGGTAAAAAGGTCTATTTGTAATCCTTTTCGGTTGATGGACTGCCTTCTCTTTGTTTAGCTGTCCAACTTGCAAATAAATGAAAATGGCCTTTGAGGAACTTTGGCCTGGGCCAGATTCTCTGTGAGACAAGTTGGGGTAAATAAACTTGCTTTTTTTTT
>VYXD01002841.1:210771-238761 GCA_013397195.1 Hylia prasina
TTTTTTTTTTTTTTTTTTTTTTTTTTTCCATACTTGTACATAAATAGATAAAACCAAATTTACAAATATGTGAGTCCACAAAAATATGCACCTATGCAACTGACAAACATTGGGTATTTTTTGTTCTTTATCAGCCTCACTATCATAATAATAGTTTGTAGTCATATCTGTGCTGGTAAATTAAATAATGCCAGGATATTCTCCTGTGGCCTGGGACTCAGCCATCTCTTCTATTGTATTGTGGGCATTATCCCTGACACGGTTTTGACTGGAGGCACCCAGTGCTCAGTCAAATGCCTCCCAAGCCAAGTTGGAAAGCCGTGAGTGATGATTCCAAACAGGCATTGGACGCTGAGAGAGTTTAAAAGGATAAAATCTGTACTGTGCCAGTTGGCTTCAATGTCACGCAACACTTCTGTAATGTTTTGTTCACCAATACAGATGCAGCCTCTGACTGTTACCAGTCAACAGAGAGCCACCATTAACTTTCATGGTAAAGAACTGGGTTTTGGTGCTGAAAGGCGTGATGTCACGTCACTTTCCTGTGAAGCATTACTACAGCGACATAGGGTTGATATTTATCTATCCAGGAAGAAAAAAGCATGAAAGGTCTGTCCCAGATACTTCTTTACCCTCTGAATATATATCACAGAATCATCATAGACTCATAGGGTGGCTTGAGTTGGAAAGGACATTGAAGACCATCCAGGTTGCTCAGGGCCCCATCCAACCTGGCGTTGAACACTGCCAGGGACGAAGCATCCACTCACTACCCTCACAATGAGGAATTAATTCCTAAATATAATCTACTGTACATTATCTATCTATATGGGGTGTACACAAGCACTCGATTTGACACTTGATGAGCTTCTTAGACAGACGAAGTTGTAAGTTACCTTTATTCCTTCTTGCACATGCAAGACTAAAGCTCAGTAGCATGTGAGCTACAGCAATGATCGGCATGTATCTAATGGACACATCTGGGATTTCTGAATGGCTGCCAACCTGGTACAAGTCCTAAGTCATTACCTTTCACCTGCCAAAATGTCTAGTCTATAAAACCAGGATGTGAAGAATGTAGTAGTGCAATCCCTGAAAATACACATTAAATTCACTTAACTGATCCTACATTTCTACCTAAGTATCTCACATAATTGTCTGGGTGAGATGATAGTGACTTACCAGTGTCAGCATTTAGTATTTTCTAGATGAAGAGGTGAATGGGCACATTTCTGTAGGTTAACAAGGACTTAATTATGTGCAGATTTGCCAGTTTGGACTGGAATTAATTCAGAAGCAAACTTTGGGACTGGCACTGGTCCTTAATGCAGTCTAAAAAAAGTAATGTTATTAGTTTGGTAATATATTCAGTCTGAAGGAAACAGAAGACAATGAACTTCATCTCACAGATTTTACTGTCTCATCCTATTTCAGAACAGCATCAGACTTCAGAAGTGAAAGTGATATAAGGATGTCTGGAATACAGTATAAACCAGCTAAGTGTTTTTCCATGAACGAAAGCTCTCATCATCTATTAAAAAAATTCATCAGTATTTAAGGACTCCCTCTCTGCCCTTTGCCTCCCAAGACAGAGAGGCCAAATTAATTTACAAAATGCTGAAGTCCTAAAATTTAATGATATCATTACTATTCAATTGCAGTATGCTGTTGGACAGAGAATCATGTAATGAATCAAGTTCTTTTATGCCACCCTGATCCAGCCTAGTGTATTAAATAGCTGACTAGTTCTCACTTCAGAGACAATAAACACGGGTTTCATTCAAAAGGAGCACTTCAATCTGTGTCAGTAATTTGCATTGACATCAACAGTTTGTGAGGTAAAAGCAGTCACATTCTTAACTGCTTACCTTGGTCTTAAAATATTTGCTTAAATGCTTTGATATGGTGAAAACTTCTAGGCCCTAAGAGCACTATGAGTCCATACCATCCCAGTCTGTCTTCCCTGGACACCCTGTCCATGTTGAAGGATACTGTTTCAGACCAGCACAGGATCAGTTCTTGCCCAGTCATGCTGCAGGATGCTGGTTTGGATCCCTACCACAGTTCATCCAGAACCACAGGCTGAAAACTGGACCTGTCCTCATCCCAGCCTTATCTCCACGGCCCTGCTGAAGAAAGAAGAGAGGAAAATTTTCAATATAAGTTCTTTCACAGTGACTCTAAAAATTGCTGGTGTATAATCCATTTGTATGGGAGCTGCATATTTAAGCTCTATTTTTAATATTATATATTT
The DNA here is from genome assembly GCA_013397195.1 of Hylia prasina. Taxonomy (NCBI): domain Eukaryota; kingdom Metazoa; phylum Chordata; class Aves; order Passeriformes; family Sylviidae; genus Hylia; species Hylia prasina. Next base: position 213,026 of record VYXD01002841.1, read on the forward strand.
GAATAAGGTTTTTTTTTAAAAGGTTAAACCAAGTGATTTACACCTCTTTGAAATTAGATGTAGCAATAAGAATAATATTTCACATTGTACTGGAATGTTCTTTTAAACTTTGTCATATAATCTTAAAAAGCTTAATAGATATGGTGATTGGTGTCTTAATTCAATTGTTACTTGACTTGTGGGCTACTTCTTGATTTGATTGAATAAATGGCTGAGTTTTCTGTGACATAATTGTCTTGTGCAAGGGCTTTCTGTGAATATATTTTTAATTTCTAAGTGGTTCACTTTCTGCCCTGGCTTTCAGACACTTTTTTCTTTTTCTAATAGCATTAATGCCAGTAATGCTAACTGAGTAATACTGCTGAATAAATCATAAGTTCAGCATGTATATTGTAATTTTCAGAGCTCTTCCTGTACTGTCAGTCTCATAAATCTCCATTTTTAAAAGGGATATGAACATTATTATCCATATTTTCCATCACAGAAGTAAAATGCTACATCTTCTTATTCCATTTCTAATTTTTTTCTGGCCAGATGCTTGTGAATCTCAACAGCATCTGTCATTTCTGTTGCTCTTTTGCATACTGAAGACATGGCTGAACTCTGAAGACTACCAGCACCAAGCTTTGGTTCTTTGGTTATGTTTATTCTTGTAAATGAAATGTGTGTGAGGCCACATTTCTGTCTATGAGAACATCTGTTGTAGAATGATCAATATCTATGTGAATAACTTATCTTGGACTCCAAATGGGGGCAATCTGTCTGTAGGGTCAAGGATAGTCTCTGGTTTATATTGTCACTGATGCCAGACAAAGGTCCTGTATGATGCTAGTCGCCCTTTTCCAAAACTTATGCCATGGACTATGCTATTCAAAAGCATTGTCATATTTTGCAGTACAGTCTGATCTTTTGTGTCTGCAGCTCAGAGTTCTCATCAAAACATGCACTGAGACACGACACTGTTCTTCAGCAATATGTGATTACACATGAAACCTTTCGTCAGGTAGCAGACGTCAACCTGCATACAGACTTGCAAAGCGTTGATATTCTTTTTTGATGTTCATACTAGTGAGCAGGTTGATCTGAAAGTCATCTCTAACAAAGATCCTGTTTGTGAGGGTGTTGTGAGGAAAGGGTTAAAACTGGAAGATTTGGTGAGGAGGGAAAATTGAGAGTTTTTCTCTCAAGATGACCTTGCAACTGGGAGATGCTAAGAATATTGCGTATGGGAAATTTCATGTATTGGGCTTGCTTTGGGATGATTTCTGTCTGTCTTGGGAAGTGGAATTCTGTAGAAGAGAACAGAATGCTGTCAAAGAATTAAAATGTGTCCTTTTCAGACAGGCCTGGGTCTCCTGCTGAAAGAAAGAGAAACAAGAACCTTGGTGGTTTTGATAGGGTAACTTTTTCTTGCTTTTCTTTACTTCTATCTGACTTGGCTGTCTGTGTATATAAACACTTTTTTCAGAGAGATCTGGAGTGATACCTCACTGTAATACACACAAAGATAATGAGACCCCTAGTGCTGGAAGGAATAAATCGCAGGTTTGATTTGCAAAGCTGCAGATCTCACAGTATTGGTGCATGTTATAATTACTCAAAGCCGTCATCTGACTAAGAAGCTACTCTTGAATTATCTTACTCAGCGATTTACTGGAAGTTGTTGGGGTAGAGTTCACTTTCTTCATAGATTAGATGGTGCTGTGTTTTAGATTTTTGACCAAAACAGTACTGATAACATAGTATCAGTACCAATAGTCTACCTGCTGATGAACTGTGTTTTCACTGATTCAAGGACTTCTCTGTTTCTCATTCTGTCCTTCCCTCTCTTCCTCACTGAATAGAATGGGGTTTTGCAATAGGTTGAGTAAAACAGGCAGGTGATCCAAATTAACCAAGGAGATAGTCCATGTCATATAAGGTCATGTGCAGCAATAAAAAGGGAAAAGAGAGAGATTTAGGAGTTAGGTGCTTTGGGTTTTTCTTTTGCTTGGGAGCTGGCTGGGCATTGGTCTACCCATGAGAGCTGGTAAGTGATTGCCTTTGCATTGCTTGTTCTGTTTTATTTGTCTCTTCTTTCATGTGACCTTCGCTTATTAAATGTGCTTTTACTCCAACCTTGAAGTTTTCCTGCTTTTATTCTTCCTTTTCCTGCAGCTCACTGGTGTGAGGGAAGGGGATAAGTGGACTGCTGTGTCGTGCTTAGCTGCGTACCTTGGGGAACACACAACAAACAACTAAACAACACTTTTGATTGCAGAAACTGCAGTTGCAAAACAGAGTGCACATTACTTACTCTCTTCTAATCTTGTGCTTTGCTGTGAGCTCAACAAGATAAAGCTTCTTCATGAGGTACAGGAATTAAAGGACTCTTCTCCAGGGAAGGGCAGGTATGTCTGCATTGGACGCTCTGAACAAGCTCATTTAGGAACTCAAGCCATATAATGACGGTAGGATGGAATTTCTCAGCAGGACTAATTAGCCTGGAGAAAGCACAGTTTCACTGCTCTGCTTTCATCATCCTGATATGGTGTGGTTGGTTGTATAAACATCATTCTCCCTGCATCCTGCCTGACCTTCAGGCACCTCAGTTTTGTAATATCTTCACTTTTCCTGTATGCTCAGAGCCTGATTTCCATAATGTTTCTCATTTCTTTGTGTCAAGACCTGGTTATGACCTCTTCTTTTGGATTTTTTTTAATCACATTATTTTCCAGTGAGGAAATTCAGGATATATCCACATGGTGGTGGTGTGCTCAGTCCTTATGACATATAAGCAGTGTTCTGCATGACATGGCTTGTTGTGGGGTGAGAAAAGTGAATCATTCTGCTTTCATCTCATCTGACACACCATCACAGAAGAACACTGCCAAAAATTCTACCTTATAGATGTCTATGCTACAGATGCTGCATATAGGTTTTGGAAGAAACTGGAACCCCCATACTAAATTAAAACCAAGGGGAAGGCCTTTTCCCTCTCATTAGCAGAAGAGCACAAATAGGGATGTACCATCTCTTTGCCTATATACTCAGAACTAAGCTGTGGAATTTTTTCATCACAGAATTAGCTTCACCTAATCTCGGGCATCTAAATATCAGACAACTAATCTAACTATTCTGACTTTGGATGCCTTAAATTTATGTGAGATGAATCTCAATTAAAATAAGATTTGCTGTTCAGTTACAGTGTTTTGTTGTGGCATGAACACCATGACACATTTAGGCCATGGATAGATTTTACCTACAACTATATACAGCAGTATTGAAATCTCCAGTCATTCTCATGTGGGGCCAGTGGTAGTGATGTACAGATTTTAGAGAGAATCACTTGAGGCTGATATGCCTTCAATACTTGAATACTTGAATCATTGAATTTGTCTTTCTATGGCTGAGCTGTCAATTTGTAAATTCCTTATTTAGGCACTTTAATAAAAGCAGTGCAATTTATCGATCCTATTTGTAAATGTTGCTTAAAATGCATTGTTTCTGTGATAGAATAACAGGCTGCTAATTAAAATTATTAAGTAATCTCCCTCCTGGAATTTGTGAGTTTAAGTACTTGGGATGCGCTGACCTCATATTTCTACAAGCATTTGTAACATGCACAGAAATGCACACACAGAGAGATCTACTTCTTCCTATTATTATTTTCATTTAGAGAAAAACAAATCATCCCATGACTGAGGCTGAATGCTTTATTTCTTTGATTATTACAGCAGGCTCAGCCATGTAGCCAAACGCGAGGCCATTCATTAATTTTCCAGGTTGCTTCAGCTGAGTTTTAAAGATTTTTATTTTCAATCTGTCTCCGTGCTTTGATACTGTGCCCACCTCATGCAAAGATTTTGTGCAATTCTAAATATCCCTTTGGCCTGTTAAAAGGAGTTTACAAGGTTGCTTGCCAAAGAATGATAATTTTCTGGTAAACAGCATATAGATCCACTAAAGGGAGGTGCAAGAGGGTCAAAATGTGAGCATTTATTTGACATCAACTTCTTAATGCTGCAAGGTGACTAGAAGTATTCTTCATGGGCCTATGGACATTTCTAGAATAAAGTTCACACAATCTTCCAGCACACACACAAAATAAACAGATTTACTGCCTGTGGACATGCCTGTTTCACTGAGTGAAAAATCTTAGTGTCTGTTCAGATCTCTAGATATCTACCTTGAATGCCACCTACTATGATCTCTGAAACATTTCATAGATTAGTCTTCATGCAAGAGCTGAATGCTTCATGTCAATGAATTAAAGAGAAAAATAAGTTACTTTCAAAGAGTTATAATGTGTAAGCATATAAACATAAAATCCTAGAAGGATCCTGTGAAAAAAAAGTAGAATTTGTCTGAATAGCAGCACTAGAGATGTGATTTTCATCTTGGATACAACTTTATACTATGTGAAAATCAGTGTCCACAGTCAAAAATACTGTTAAAATTGGAGAAGATGGAAGAAACTCAAAACTTATTCAAGTACTGAAGAAAAAAGACTTGTAGTGGGAGAGGTTAACTTTCTGTGTGTCAGAATGATATAAGGGTATGATTATGGTATTCAGGAATAAATAATAACTGTCTTATTAAGAACCTAGGTTGGAATATGAAATCAGATGGACTTAAACGAGAAACTAGGAGGAAATAAAGTTTCCTTTTCCTCTGTGGAACAGAGTAGGAGGGAGGAGTGGTGTTTCATGGAAATAAAGCTTTCCACATATATTTGGATTAAGTCTGGATATACTGCCAAGACTTGATATACTACACAAAAATTGCTGTGCTCCATGAAGGTTTATATCTATAACATGCAGGAGATCAGACTATTTATTCTGATGATTGCTGGGATCTTAACCTCTGTGAACTACTGAACTCAAATATTGGTACTAAGATTTTTCACAGATATAGGGCAACTTTATAGACAGAGCTAGGTTAGAAAGTACCAATATTTTCTGTGTGAACCATTGAAAATGTACAGTTCTTGACTGTTCAACAGTTTTAGTGGATTTTTTTTCAAGGTGAGGTTTCTGCTGTCTATGGATGTCACGGTGAAACTCCTGAGGCTTGTGTTGGATTTATATAAAAGTTCAATGATTAAGGCTTTCCTAGTGTTACCTAAAAAATACCTGCCAGAAGCAAGGATAGAATGAAGTCTGGCCAGGACAAATTTTAAGTGTGTGTTGATACCAGCATTTTTCCTTTTCCTGTAGTCCCACCCCTGACGCATTTGCGTCACTTGACACACACTCATTCCTTGATGCCAGTTCACTCTGTACTCTGAAAAGACCCTGTATGAGAATGTCATAAGTGAAAATTTTGTTAGGGACTGCGTCATGTCCTAGGAGACAAATTATTGCACAAACCCTAGCAAAGGTTTTCCAAGTTAGCTGACACAAGCCACTTAAGGACCCTTGTTTATTTGAAACAGTAGTGTCCCTTTAGGGATAATAACTGTTCTCTTAGGGACAATTATGCTTTGTAGTAAATTCATACTGGATGTTCTCTGGTCCAAGGAATACTTTGTAGGATATTCTTATGAACGTCTCTGTTCGTGGGCATGGAATTTATAACTAAAGCATAGGATGCATCTCACCCTCTGTGGTGCCTGCCTCTGTTGTGCATTGGGAGGCTCTAAATGACTGTCTTATACTAAATACCTGCTATAAGAGGATGGATGGAATGTCTCTTACTTGGTTAATTTTAAAGCATTTATTTGTTTAATTGTAATGCAGATGCTTGTTCCTCTGTGGAGAGGGAAGCAGTCAAGTCTTCTGCACTGGATTTGAATAATTTCTAATCAGCCATTCAGTTCAGATAGAGATATGCATCACATTAAGGGAACAATAGGCACATGGAAAAGCCAGAAAAAATAATGGAATTTTAAATTCCCAAATACAGAGTATGACAAAGCTGTGAACAAAAGAAGGCAGCAAGAAAAGGATGACTATGAGCTGACAATTGCAATATGTCTGTGAGCCAAGAAATTATAATGGTATTTAGGGCTGATGCAGAACAAATGATATGAACAAAAACTCAAAGTGATAAATAAAGTCAGATTATTCTTGAACAGAATCACACATTATATAGTAGTGAGTCAAAATAGATCAAGAAAAGCTGATTTGTAAAAAAAGGAAAGAACTTTGAAAGAGTAGAGGAATTTTAGTCTTTGAAAGATTTAATGGCACTCATATTGATCAGTATCACAATTCTGAATAAATGTTCCCTACACAAGTTCTGAACATTGTGCTCTTTAGGGAATGAGTCCTCCTATGCATCTTTTCAAACAGGCTGCAGAGCATGTGCCCAGTTGCCTTTTTGATCTCACAAGAAATGAGTCAACTAAAAAACTTACTTTGAGAGGACTGGTTTTTCGGTAGGGCTAAAGAACTGAGGGAAGTAAGGACACTTTTCTTCTGGAGATATAATAATTTTAATGTACTTAAATATCTTTTACAACATAGAAAGCTGCTGGCATTGCTCAACTGCCCAGTGTTACTGATTGAATCTTGTGGGACAATAAGTGATTATAATAATGAAGTAGAATTTCCATAATCAGAAGTATCATACCCAAGTATGATTTATGTGATTTACTTCTCATTTCCTCCTCCTGAATTTCTTACATTGCAAGATTTTTAGCTGCTGCCAACTCATTTCAAGGTACAATGAGAAAAATGCAAAGTTTTTCTCTTCCTGAAAAGAAATACTTCTATTGATTTTCTGGATCTTGATGTATGGGTGAAAACAACTCTAATAAAATAATTATTCATGCTTATTGAAAAAAGCAAGAATGGAATAAAACACAAATTATGTAACAGTTACCTGCAACAAAGCAAAACCCTCCTGCAAGGACTAAATGCATTTCTCAAGTTGATGTTATCCTTGGTTTTCAGTGATGTCACAGGGAGCATAAAATACACAGTATCATGCTGCATAAATTCACAGGGTTGCACTACAAAATCTCTATTCATAAGCAAGAACTTTGAAATGAAGGTTTTAGCAGCTGTATTTTTTTCATTTAAAAAAATTAAAAATATTTTAGTAGAAAGGATCACTTGTTCTGAGTTATTCTGACACAAAATATAAACCAAAAGCATTTTCCATGCAGCTGTCTGAAACTGGTGAGATTTACTTTTAATATGGGAGAAATTGCAAACTTGAGGAAACCACTGGTACCAAGTGCAAGTACCAAAACTGCAACCTTGCATCTGAATGGGATCTGAAATGTCTGAAATTCAAAGTGATTAACTTTTTAGGTCTTAACAGGAATGTGACAGGACCATAAATTATTGTAGGTCATAACAGGCCTGTAGCAGGGACTCATGTTGTATATGAAACTCATTTGCTGTGAAAGTCTATTTAATAAGTAGTCTATTTAAATGCAGAAATAAGAATGAATTCCTCATAAACACGGATCTAGCAGAATGCTTAGGTTTGTAACTTTTTTTCAATTCCTCATTTCTTCTTGAAATATCTTAGTGAATTTGGTCTGTAAGGTTTTGCCCTACCTGACTAGAGACATTTTCAATGTAGACACTTTATGCCTAAATCTAGTGTGTTATTTTCTAAACTATGCATATACTGCTTTTTTCTCCATAACGGGTTGCAGCTGTGAGAGTGTCTAATTTGTTGCTATCAGTAAGATCAATCTTTGGGTATAAATAAAAACAAAGACCAGAAGTCTGACTTCAACGTAGAAGAAAACCCCAGAAAAATAGAGCATTTCAATAAACATGTCCCCACCTCAAAATCATGCTTTGATGAATTAAGTGAATCTGACAAAGTGAAACCAATTAAAAAACTTTTGAATAATGTCTAAAGAATACCAAGATGCTGAAAAGCAAGAAGACAATTGGAAATGATTCAGCATAGTGTAAGTGCTGAAGACCATGGATGCAATTATCTTGACAAAATTCAGTGGCTGTTAAATGTAATTGGGGTTAGGGGTCATTTCCTAACTCTGAAGAAATTCTCAGAATTTGTTTTTTGTTTTTGAAACCTCAGCACAAGCCTTGGGTCTGGTTCTTTGGTTTATTATCATAGCATCAGTTTCATTTTGAGTGCTGTACCTTCAGCTGTTCTCCATGCCCTTCGTTGCCTTTTTAGAAGAAAGGGAAGACCTATGAATTTAATTTTTTACCCATTAAAAAACCCCATGTCAAAAACTTCTCTGACTCCCAAGTTGTTACATTTAGTGCCTCAGGGGAACTAAGCTTATTCACAGTACTTCATGGTCTGTATGATCTAATGTGATCGTATTCAGACCAAAAGGGACAAGACCTTTAAATGATTACCAAAATAATTTACAGGAGGGACACTTTTTTTTCCCTACCACAAAATTGATTTTTCTTCAGAAAAAGAAGAGACAAGATGTAGACAAGGGGCACTACGTTCCCAGGAATAAATCAGAAAGCACTAAAACCAGTTATATGTGGGCTTTCACATTTTTTAAATTAATTGATTCTAGAAATTAAGAAAATTTGAGGAGTGAAAATATTTTTAATAGTCTTGTTTACATTCAGAAAGATTATTACTGCTGAGTGACAACATAGGACGTTATAGAATTGAATAAAATGTGAAGTGTTAGAAAGATTGTCATGCTTCATAATCCAAAAATCACATATAACACCTAGTAATTTCTGCTTCTAGCTTTACTTCTTGGTCAGGTAAAATGGCTTATAATTTAGCCTGCAACTTCATCAGATAGAGCCAAGTCTCCTAAATGGTATCAAGGTATCTACAAGATGGACACAACATCTAGATGGTCCTGTGAATACCTGTAAAAAACATTGATAATTTCATCTAAGTGTACACATCTTTTAGTCACGAAAATTTAGTGCTTTATATTGTGCAAGAGAGATATTTTGAGCAGGGAAAGGAACACAAAGCCTATGCCACACTTTTTTTTATCCAGCCTTAAGAAAGAAAAGGTGCTCATTAAGTCAGATGATTACATTTGCCATTTCAGAGGAAAGGGAATTAGGAAGAGAGGACACCTCATCATTCAGTGAAAATAGAAGTGTCATCTGCATATAAATGCATAAGGTTTTGCACAGCCCTCAGCTGGGTTTCTAATAAGGAGAAAAGTACAGTTATAAATATAACACTGACCCTGGTGATACAGATATTCAAATAGTTTTGAGAAAATCAATCTAAAAGATCTGCAGGATGAGTACATCTGTGGGGATGGGAAAGAATGGATACCAGACTGGGACAAAAAATGAACATCAGGGTTAGGACACCACACTGAGAAGTAGTAAGAATGAAATCTTAAGTACTCCTCTGCATTGTTAACCTCTTTTTGTTTTATGGTGGATGGCATGTGATTTTCCTTTAGAGGGAGGAATCTGGAAACAACAACGCAGGTCACTGAGTGGAAAAGTCAGCCCGAGGTTTGCTGCTGATGTTTCCCCATGTACAGTGACATACCTTCGCACTAGATTTGGCTAGCTACACAGAATATGTCGTGCTGGTGGCTGTGCCTCGTGGTGGCACTCTTTGCAAGAGGGTCAAAGAGCTCCACAAAGATCCTGAATAATTTAGGGACTTGTGAGTTCTCCTATAAAGGGCTGTTTTGGTAGGAGGAACAAGGAATAATTTTACTTTTCACCCACTAGCAGAAAATGCTGGAAATTCTTTTCGTCATTTCTGATCTGATTTGACTGGGAATTTCTAAGGGAGGCTGGACTGGCAGTATGCAGGATTTGAATAATTTCTAAAGATTTCTTGTACAAACTTGGACAAGCTATTCACTCACTGTGCACTGATTTTCACGTTGTTGGGGGGAGATACAAGTCTTTCATTTTATAGGATTCTTTTATTTATGTTCTTGGTAAATAAACAAACAGTATCAAGGGTGTTGTTTATAGCCTTGATATAGTGAAGTCATTGACACATGCATTCTGGTGAGCAAAATTAGTCTTAGAAATAGATTAAGCTAAAAGACAAGTTGGGGTGATGACATAGACTCTTATTTTCTCTCAAAAACAACAGAAATGTGGATTCATGTAGCTTATTAATCAGACATAAAGCTCCTCACTGCATTTAAAAGAATAGGCATTCATTTTTTCTTTGCTAAAACTTCTTTCAATCAGGTGAGAAATTTTTGAATGGGGAAAAACTCTGCTCTGCCTGTGTGCTTGCTCAGATTTGTATTCATGAAGGTGAGGTATCCTAGGAGTAGATGGAGGAAAGGTTTAGAAGCTGAGTTAGATTTGAATTTCAGAGAAATGGGCACTGGAAGATCATGGTAAAAGTCGACCAGAATGGTTTACTAAGGTTGCTGGAGAACATCAGGCTATTGCTCTGAAAGGAAAAGAAGCATGGTAAATCCCTGACCACTGTCCTAGTTTGGATTAAAAATATGTAGTTGAATTAAAAAAAAAACAAAATCAAACATCCTAGCACTGATAAGCTGATTCAATTTATCCAGTGGTTTTGAACTTTCAGGCTGCAGATGCTTTGCCTTTTCAAACCTTTTTGTCCTGTTATGTAGATTGTTGCTCTTCATTACTAAAGAGTTTTTAATGCCTTTTAAATTCTAAAGTTGGGGCTTAAGAGAAAATACTGAATATCACTGAGGAGAGAGAGAGAGAAGCATCATGATCTTACACTCAAGCTTGGCAGCTTAGGGGAATCTCTGACATTTCCTAACAGGTTCTTTGATTGCATAGGATTTATGTTCTTTGCTGGCTTTTGACCCATCTCTGCAGATGGGAGACAGAAATAGAAATGGTGCATTGAACATAATTTTCTACAGAGCTTTTCCCACTTCTCAAGGGTTTCCTCCTTTTCCTGTGGGAGCACTGGTTCTTTTTTCCTATCATATATAAGGAGGGGAAAACTAGAAATAATTTTGCATCCAAGAGTAGGCATATCACTTCTTTGCAGTTACATTTGCTTTACATTTCTGGCAATGGTCATGAATGACTGACATCAGCTATGGCTCATTATTCTTTCCTTAAAGGGCTTGAGATAACAGTGAGAGGCAGAAAAATCCTATTCCATTTCATATTCTTTCTTTTGACTGGCAGATACACCATGAGCAATTTTGCTGGAGAAATCATTCAGGGAATAGGAGAAGGAAAGTGAAGCCTGGAAGTTCCAGACTCCTGCAAAGACAGTGACTATTATCAAAAGGACTACAGATGACAACATTTATCCAGCTCATGCAAACAGAAGTCAAGACAGTCAGTAACTGCTCTGGACAGTAATTGTAATGGAGCCACTTCTGGTGAGTGACAAAACGGCACTGTGACAGAAGAGGGGGATAAAGGGAATGGTTATACAGATCAGATCAAGGCAATGACACGTGACAGGAATGGAAGCTGAATGTTAGAGCCAGAGTCACAGAGATGTTGGTAATCTTTTACAACTTGATATTCTGTATTCTTTATACCTCTTGCTTCCCTTTCTAGGAGCCTCTTTTGAGCAGATTTTTAGTAAGGGAGATAACTCCCAGACCTATTAAACACTGCAGTAAGCTCTGATTCTTTATTTCCATAAGAAAGTTACATGCTACCATTGACAATGAGAACTTTTTTCTCCTCCTCTTTGACATCTCCAAAAGGCTCTGTAAGCATCTGTGGGGTGTGTTTTCATAGCCACATTTTAATGACAGTTTTATTCACGTCACTGACAATGTTATTGACAAATGCCTTTATAACATAATGACTTGCTAAATTAATAGTAGGAAATGTGTCAATTAATTAAAAAATACAAGGAATAACTCCTCTTCCTTTTGAAGAGATACTAACACAGACAGAAATAGGCAGAGTCATTAATCAGCCTTTCTCCTTAATTCAACACCTCTTCAGCAATAAATGCTTGGTTGATTAAAAGGTCAGTCATTCATACTAACTATGGGAGATAAGACTATCAACACTCAGTTGAACATTTAAAGATTTAGGAAGCAGTTCTTTAAAATGAATCTTTAAGGGAGTTTCAGTCACTAACAGCTCCATTGAGTTGGCTGGCTCTTACCAGCTATCAAAATTCTCCTTTAATCCAAGACTCACTGTTTCAAGAGGAGGAGGTGGGTCCTGCTAGACCTACAGCAGAGACCAGAGAAGCCTGCAGATCCTCCTGTCAAGGAACAGATACACAGGGCAGTGTTTAAGTAGAGGAGTTTGTGCCCCTGAGATCTTTGCTACTGCAGAGCAAGATAAGGGAACCACCGGTGGCAAGCTACACTGAAAGTGTTCAAAGTCACTTATTTCAAAGTCAAGATTACATTTCCATGTACAGCCTCAATTCAGTGCCACATGCATATATTTTAAATTTTTTTTTTTTTCATCACAGAATGCCATACAGTGTTCCACATGGAACCTTGTCTCACTTCCAGAAAAATGAGACTCAGGAAGTCACCTGGCATATAACAGCACAACCCTAGCAGTTAGAGTTCAGTGAGGTCAGAATCACCTGGCAGCAGTACCTTATTATGGGAAATATGAGTTAACTGCAGCAAAAAAGGCCCACCTCCAGCTAATAAAAACACATGGAACGTTGTCTCCCTCTAGAACACTGCTACTGATGTTTTTCAATTACACTGATGTGAGTTTTTAACCACATTGAAATATGTCTGTATAATTTACTACAGGGACATTTGACTGATGTAGCAACATCAGCAGAGAAGAAGAAAAAATCATAGCCATAACATCTATAATGCTATGATAATGAACAATTAGAAACAGCAATGTGCTATCTGCATTCTAATTGCTCTTTGTAGTACTCAGAGAGGTTTGATTTGGGGTGTGGTTTTTGCATTGATTCTTGCACAAAGTCCATTTGCAGCAACATAAAAATTCACGTTGGCTTTTGTGGGTTTTGGTGAAGTTCTTGCAACAAGAGGAATATGGATATAGAAACCAAGGTTAGAATTGAAGTGTCTTTAGAAAAGGAGAAAATCTGAGTCCTGTTACCTATGTCTGTTATTTAAATTCTTTACTTTTTCTAGCTAAACCACTGAGTTCTGAGGCATGGTGTGTATGGTAGGTTCTGCATGTGTGTGCTCTGCTGGAGTTTCTGTGTTAGCATGATATTCATCTGTCAGGAACCTTATTTAAAATGGAGCCAGTTCTTCACCCCAAATATTATGGAGGCACGGTTCATAGGTTCCAGCTAGGTTCAGTTTAATTTAACTGTAAAGGGAGTGCTCTGGGTCCTCTAAGCATCTGTTAAGGAAAGAAAGAAGCTCATACACTGAAGTCTCTGATCTGTTGTTGGCAGACATTATGGTAACCTTTCAGCAGAGGCAGTCCCTATGGATAAGCCATATGGTGAGATAAGAGGGAATGAATGATATGTTCACTGGAGAAGATAGTCCTATTGTGTAGTTTATTGCCAGACCCAGTCCCAGCACTGGCCCTGTGAAGCATAGTTTCCAGGGTAATTGACAAATTCATGGGTTTAACTCCTGTTGGGATGGCAGGTGTGCAGTCTTGGAAGGGGATGTTCAAACTACTGCAATGAAATCTGCCCGAATGAAGGAAAAAACTTGAATTTCTATGAGCAGATTGAAGAGATGAGTCAGATTCAGAGGAATTTCCTCAAGAATATCCCTCAAGAGTTGTCTCAGCTGCAATCTGTTGTGTTTACAGTTGTTCACCTATTCATTTGCACAAACTAAATTCTGGCTCTGTAAACCCAAATTTTGCATATATTTTTCTCAATATAGGTAACTGATTTTTGGCAAAAGTTAATACCACTGTAAATTAATTGCCAAAATGAGGTGTTGATCTCCTTTTTCCTGTAGGAGTTGTTGAACATTTTTCTATTAACATGTTAAGCCTAAAGTTGCAATTAAACTTTGATTTGGAATCATCAGTGCTTTAAAAATACCTCCATATCTTTGTTGTGAAAAATTCAGAATATCCAAACTTCCCATGCTTTATATTTTATCCACACTCAAGTCAATTAGTTAGCTGACGAATATCTATCCACATAAAATACTGGCAGCTGTTTGTGTATCTTGGGCCTGTTCAACCAACTCACTCTATTATCCCAATTTGTAAAGCTGGCTGGCTAAGTGTGTCATCTGTATTACAGTGACACATCTTATACTCAGTAGAAAGCAAAACAAACCTCCCATAACATAACAGTTCAATCATCTACAAGAAACAAAATTAGAGTGTCTACCATTTTTTCTTTATGTATTTGTGCTGGGTACTTGTTTATTTGTAGTTTAATTTCTCCGTTACATGTGTTAGGATGCACTAAGCAGTAAAACTATATGTATTGAATTAATTTCATCTTTTAATTAAATGTTGGTGTTTTGGAATGTATAAGATGCATTTTTAATTTTCTGTTGTGGGATGAGGGATGAACAAATAATCATTGGAACAGCAAGGTGCCTTCAATCTTGATAGACTAAGCATTGGGAGAAGAGTAGACTTGGAATAATATTCCCAGAGAAGAATGTCCATTGCAACCAGGGATGACACAGGCCATTAGACCTTACTTTTCCAAAGTCCTGCTTTTATTATATAATTAAAAATGGGATCAGCTGTAAGGTCTTCTCCTCGAGCAAGCATTCTTACAAGGAAGCTGCTTCTACCCCTATGGCAACTACATTGTATCTGCCTTCTTCAGACTTTTATCTGTGTTAGTGTGCATGAACAGAGATCCAAGTCTAGAGGTTTGTTATGGTGATCAGTGCATGGGTCTTTTCATCCTCAGCTATCCCAACATTTCTCACTTCTAAAGAGGAACTGTGAGAAGGAGCTATGGATCCGTCTGTATCAAATTATTTCTGTTTGCCTCCTTATTCCAAAGTGTCCAGTTTTACAAACTGAGATTACAGCTGACTTCAGGTCTGTGTTGGATTAAATGATCAAACTTGTGACTCCTGTAGATATCCTAGGGGAGAATGTACTGTAAGTTGAGATCTTACACTTATACTGCTGTTGTAAAAATCTCACTGAGGAACTTCCTCCCATGAATGCTCTTCATCTTGAGATTTCTTCCTCAATAGGAATTCTTTTTAGGCCCCCTGTAGGAGAAGAAGTTCTGACCTGAAGGAACTCTGAATTGGGATTTTCTGGGGCCAATGTGAATATAAAAGTCTTTGTGGTTAGTGAGACTTGGAATGTTGTGTATCTTTACAACGCACATACCAGATTGTCCCAAATTCAGCTGTATTATTTGGGACAGAATTTTTGGTTTATATTTTCCTCTTCTCTCATTTTAACTGCTGCAGAGTGCTTGTGGCAAATGAATAACATAGCATGGTAGTTAAAGGCTAGTTAACTACCACTGGTTAGTGGTTAATGGTTATTAAACAAGTGTTAGTTAATGACCCCTTCCAGTATTGGGAAGAACATTTTTTTTACTCACTGTTCTTCAAAATATATTCAAAAGAGCTGTCAGTGACCTTTGAATTTGTTCCTGGCTGCCCTAGGAATGAATTTTTGTTGTTTGTGAAGACCATATTGAACTAATGGAATAAGAGATAAAAGTATGTTCAAGAATCATTGTCCAACAAGAAAAAAGGGCTAATTGATCTGATTTTATCAGCTCTATTGAGCAACGTTTATTACAAAGGAGCGATAAAGTATTTGCACCCGTATATGCAATCGCCATATTGCTTTTGCAATGAACCTTTTGGAAAATTTGGAATATTTGCCAGTATTTAAAGAATTTCAAAATCTCTAAATTTTTTAAATCCCAGGTGTTCCTTTAAGAGTTTCTTCCAACACTTGAAGAAAAACTATTTTAATTTTGTTATTTATTGGGGGGCAGGATTATAAAATAATAATTTTATTAGTTTGCGCTTCTCTCCATTTCCATGAAATAATACAAGCATAATATTCATTCTGTGTTTCCATCAGCACTGTCCATGTCTGAGCTCTGACCCCTCAACTTTTCCTTTATTGAGATCCAAATCATTTCAGAAGCATCCCTGTTTTGTTTTTGGACCAATAAAAATCTAGTCAGCCTTTCTGAAACACCTTAACTTAAAGAGTGGTCAGGAATGCAGGGAGAAGGGCTTCCATAGGGCTGGGAGATTATGACTGCAATCTTACCCAAATATTTATAAATATTCCCTTTGGAAGAAGTACTAGATGCATGCAAAATGTGAGAATTTTCAAGGCTGCTCTCAAAGCTATTTCACTCTTGAAAAATATCATAATTCAAGACCATAAACTATAAACTAACCTCTAGTGGGCAAGAGAGCCTAGAGGAGCACTCACTATTTTGTTTGAGCCATTTTAAGGCCACTGCAAAATATCAAGTAAATCAAGAATCCACTGTCAGCCTTGCTATGTAGTGAACCCTTTCTAACACAGACATCCAGACCTGGGGCAGTTTGGAGCTCAAGCCTTAGGATGACAAAGGATAAGTTAGTGTCTTTTGCTTTTTGCTGATCCTGTTGCTCATCTCATCACCCAGTTAAATTCCATGTGAGCAGATTTAGAATAGATGGAACAATCAGTTTCTGTACTCAGGGTTTCAGGGTGTTCTGGCTTCCTATTTCCATTGATTTTTTT
The DNA here is from genome assembly GCA_013397195.1 of Hylia prasina. Classification (NCBI taxonomy): domain Eukaryota; kingdom Metazoa; phylum Chordata; class Aves; order Passeriformes; family Sylviidae; genus Hylia; species Hylia prasina. The sequence goes on from VYXD01002841.1 coordinate 229,498, forward strand.
TTTTTTTTTGAAAGACACTTTCAGCACTGGTTGGAAAAACACATTTTTCTTCACCTGTACACTGAGATCCTCATCAGAAATTAAGGTTCAGTTTATTACTGATATCACCATGTCCTAGGTAATTTTCCAAGTCTCTAACAGCTGAGATAGAGCTTGAGGAGTTAGTCCTTTGCAGACAACACAAGAAACAGTTGGTATGAAAATCCTGTAAGAAAACTAACAGCCAAAGAAAATGTGGCTTTTGAGGTGGTCCTTAGCGCACAGGACTAGTATGATTGTCTAGTTATTTGTGCTCTTTCAGAGGTGTGCTATAACCACAGCTGAATGTTACTTACATTGTTAAAGAGGATTTCCAGCTGCTTCATTTTTCTTGGGATGATGCAGACAACCCACAGGTGATCTCTAGACCACTGGATGACACTAGGAATCTGTAAAGAGCTGTGGGAAATAGTTTTATGTAAGCATGTTCCCAAGAGAGTGTTTATTGAAATAAGTTTAATTTGACCCTATTACAATTATGCCGTCCTGTGTGAACTATGGTAATGCCAATAGCTCAGGATCTATAGGTAAGCATTAGTTTGTGGAATAATTGATAAAATCTGCTTTAATATTAACCTTGTATTACTTTATCAAAGAGTATGTGCTGCCTTCTTTAGGCACAAAACAAATTTTAAATGGGATAGAGATGTAGAAATACCATTTAAGATTATACTTAAGTATTACTGCCTCTTTGTCCCAGTTCCCTATGTATAAAATGGGCAGAGAAAAAGACTTTCTGTTAAAGCCACTTAGTCTGTATGTCAGTTTTGGAAAACACCAACCCTCTCTGTGATCTGTAGGATGCCAACAAAAATATGGCCTTGTGGCATGTAGGGATATTGCTGAGGAATACGAATACTAATTAGTTGTTCTCAAAGCCAGAAGAGAAGGATACAGAAAAAAAGACAAAAAGAGAAAGACAGTGCTTTCTTCAGGTGAAGGTAATCTGATTCAAGCAAGCACTAAGAAAACAAAATCTCCACGCAGACTGACAGTCTGAAAGGTGGGAGATAAAAAAGTACAAAGTTAGAGACCTTAGCATAGAATTTATGTAAAAAGGAGGTTTAAAAACTGTTTTGAACACTGTTATAAATAATAATATAATAATTATATAATATTATAATAATATAATTAATAATTATATAATTTCCTGTTTTAGTTGAGAGTATTATTACTACTGATTATTTTAATAATTTTGAAAGGTGCCTCTTTAGTAGAGCTAGTAGCTTTGTAAGGAAATATATTGTTATGCTAATAAACAGATGTAACATCACAGATCCAAAGCCATAAGAAAGAGTTCTTTAAATGCCCACAATTCTAGTAAAGACATAAAGAACACTGTGATTGCAGCATGTAGCATTCCGTAGAGCTTCTGCTATATGTCTCATAGCAAAAGAAATACTCTCTTACTGTGTAGTGATTTTAATGTGTCTTGAGATGGGTATTTCAAAATGTTGTTACTGAAGTGATTTTTCATTCTGTTCTAGGCAATCTAGTTAGGTACCACAAGCTTTTCAGAGTCTGAAGAATACAAACTTAAATTGTTTCTCCAGCACATGACCAGGAGGTATCTTTTAGTTTAGGAAACTATGAGCAACTGTGAGCACCTACTACCAGGTTCTGTGATTACATTCAGTTACCTGAGGAGAAAACAGTTGATTTGATGGAAACATCCATCAGCTTCATCCTGATACTGAAGATGTATCAATCCCATGACCATGAGATAGGCATCCTCCTCTATGTGATGGATGGATGGAGGGATGGACAGATGGATGGATGGTCTTTTGAAATGTTCTGCTAGGATTGCTCATAATTTAATTCCCTTATGTACTACAGGAAAAGTATTAATCACTTTAAAAGGGGTGGGGGGATGCCTGCATATTGATCACAAGACAGATACTTTCTGGTCACCTGCTGAGGGGAGAATGATAAACAGTGGAAATTGGAGAAATTATGGTTTTTGATAAAGGGGAAATCAACAAATAGGCTGCTAGAAAAATTCATATAATTTGTGACCTGTTCTGCTGATTTCCAAGTTTCTTCCCCCTACAAAACAAAGTCCACAAAACAAATCCCACAAACACTGTGGTGCCAACCAACATATGGTTTGTATTTGTTGCTCTGAAAATCAAATTGAGCTCATGAACTGGTGAATTTGTGTCTGTGGGTCTCCTACACCATACATTATGTACAGTACAGGTAAAGCAATTCCTAATTTTAATAATCAATCCAATAATAATTAAAAATTAATCCAAGTAATAATAATAATAAATCCAACAGTTTTGGATTTACAGGTTTAAAATGATACAAAGGAGATCCTCATTCAGGTATGCCAATTATAGCCTAAAAAGCTAGTGTAAATGTTTCCCATCTATTTATATAGTACATAAAATTGTGAAATTCTTTAATTTTTCAGCTTTCCACTCACTGCAAAATCTCAATCGCTTCTTCACTTTGTCAGCTTCCTCCACAATACTGCATTATAAATTTTGCTCAGGAACAGCATTAACCTTTGTGTGTTCTGGTGCTTTGTTGACTTAAAGAAATAAAGCCAAGTGCTTTTGAACGGGCAGCAGGAGACTGCAGATGATGGCAAGATGTTGTATAAAACTCCAAGATTTAAGATCTATTAAAATTCTTTTTCATTCTCTTTTCTTTCCAATGATTTAACTGCCTCATGGATTTGAATAATTTAATTTTCTATTCAGGGAGACAGCTTCTTCTCACATTTTTCAGCTCAAAATTTTTCTTTGCCTTACATTTCTTATTCTGTGCTTTTCAATTTGAATATTTTGTTGTTGGGTTGGTTTTATTTCTTTTCCCCCTTGCATAGCCTGACTGCAGTTCTTGATCTCGGGCACAGGAACTTACACTTCTACATTCCATTACAAAAGATTAATGCACTAAGGTGTTCTTTATTCAACTCTACAAGTAGCAGCTGTACTCTCGGTAGGGATCCTGAAAGACAGGATGTCACAGCTGCAGTTTCTCTTGAAAGTATCTAAAATCAAGGAGCTGGACACAAGTTTGATAAAGATTATGACAATCCTGATGTGATAATGTGGATAGAATTTGTTTTCCCTTTGAGTACTTCGATGCAATTTTTTTTTTTAAATTTTTTTTCCCCCCGAGTCATGTTCAAAAATCCATGCCAAAATTATCTGACTAAAGAGCAATGGTCAAATTTATCTAAAGTTCATGTACCAATCTAAGAAGTAAATTCAAGCTAGCTGACAGTTTAATAAGAAGGCAAGTTCTATTGGAAACCTTTGAAATGAGAAAACAAATTTCTAATAACACATTCTATAGCATCAGTGAAGGCAATTATTTTTTCAGGATAGAATGAATATAAGAAAACAGCATTGCTAGGTGCTAAAAGAGTTATTTAGTGCAGCACACTATACATGAGATTGCTCTTTGAAATAGCTGTGAGGAAGACATAACATCTGAAAAATATGCACACTGCTGGACTGCAGTCACTGGTGAGCTGTTTGTTATCTGTCAGTGTTTAGTACTACACAGTAGTACTAAAATTTGAATTTCTAGTGATCATGTTGATGTAAGTGATTGATGAAAAGTTGGAAGAAATGAATAAAATCAATGAAAAGTGAGAAGTGGAAAAGTCTGCTGGAGGTTGGATTCTGGAGTCTTCACAGTCCATCTTAATGTTGAGTTTGTTAATAGACACTGACTGGAGCACTTGAATACTCAACTGACTATTTTGGGGGTCATATGGAAGGACAAATGAAGGAGTTCTACAGTCCAAGTTTAGCCAGCAGAGGACTATTTGGCCTGAAGTGATATTGGTTTTGTAGCGGTTTCACTCTCCCTAGGGATCTCATACTAGAAAGGTTGGAGGGTTGGGAAAACTTCTTGGATTCGTCTATGCTTTTAAACATGTCTGTTATTGCAGTGAGGAAAACTACCCGCCAGTAACTACCATAGAACTTCCCACTGGTGTGTGTGTGTGTGTGTGTTCGTGCTGTCACTCATTTCCTAAGATCTCTCCCTCTTGTTATATTACAATATTTATTTGCATGCCAAGCCTGATTCTGCAGATTGTGCAGAGAATTCTAAGGTCATTACTGTCAGCTCCTACTAGAATGGATGACTGTAAAACTGGATCTCTAGCTGTCTGTTCTCAGTAATGCGTGATTCATGCTACAGCTCATTTGGAAGGAACACAAGCTGCCTGAATGTGAGAGCAGATGATGCATTTAGAACATACCTTGCTTATACTGCCTGTACAATATGAAAAAAGGGGACTCTTTTAATATAGCATAGTAAACAGGGATCATATAACTTGTCATCAAGTTGGCTTAAGCAGTGCTGTGCGTAGGACTTTGAAAAGATCGGTGTTTAGAAAATATAGCCCTGCAGCCATACAATATGGTGTTGCCCTCCTTAATAAAAGATTAAAGGCCATGTCATTAAAGCCTTGTCAAGGCTGGCCTTTCTGAACTAGTCCTGACCTAACTGCAGCTTTGTTTTAACTTGGTTTAGCTAACATAGGGTACAGACGTACATGGAAACCCCAAGTTTGTAAACAGATCAGCCATGGTCAGTTAAAGGATCCCATATCTTGGTAGGCAAACTGGATTTAGGAATAACAAAGAGAACTGAACAAATATGCAACATCTGTAAAATGGCATTCATGTATGAAATTTGCATTTGCATGGATAGTCTAACCAATAAAGAAGCAAGGTGTAAGTATGTGCTAGCAAAAAAAACCCACCCCAGGCAAATCCTAAGCAGAAAGACATCATCAAAAGTATCATGATAGTCCTCCCAGTGAAGGACTTGGGATGCTCTCCACCCACCTCCCCTTCCCTGGACAGATGGAAGCCATGAACTCCAGGGCCTGGATGTCAGTAAAAAGATGAACATTGTACCAGGAAAAAGGATAGACTAGAGGATAGGGACTGTGCTTTTAAAAATCATCTTAGCTGGTCTATTATTATTGTTGAGACCTTTTCTGTGTGGTGGTATTCTTTAATTTGCTTCACTTTTTTTTTTTAATACATTGAGATAGAGTAATAATAACTCTTTGATTAGCTTGTTAAGATTTCAATTATAGTTACAATAAGGTATTGGCTTTACATATAGATTGTTTTTCTCCTTTCCCATTAATAGAGTTTTGAACTTACCCCAAGATCATACTCCTTTTTGGTTTTCCTACATAAATTAAAGCCCTTTGTAATATCCCGCTTCCAATCTTGCAAACCCAGTTCCTCAAGCATTTCTCTGCCCTCCAGCTGGTATCCAAAGAAGGGGGTTTGTAAGGTACTTCCACCTGAGCTATGGACCTTGTGTCCCCTGTCAACCTTACAGCCAACAAAGAGAAACAGGCATTTTCTGCATTCAAACTCCTGATCAATTTTATCTGTCTACAATGATAGGAAAGACAAAAGTTTTGTTGTGAACTCACCTTCACAGATGTCCGAAGGCTCTCTGTCTAGCTGGCCCTGGCTCCAGCTTTCCCTAGCTGGTCTATCAGTGATTTCTGCACCTAAGTGCAGCTCCATTTGATTTTTTTTTTTAAGGAAATTACATCACCAAGTACAGCAGAAGAAGGATCTTATCTCAAACAGCACAAAGAAACAACAGGCAAAGACCAAACATGAAAATCTTTCTCTGTATTTCCTGTGGATTCATTCATTCCTAATCATATAACGTTCCTGCAGTGGGCACCTCCTCACTAATACTAGATTTAGATCTATCCTATGTTTTGTAATCTGCATTTCTTCTCCTTGCCTGAAGGGTTACCTAGGTAAACATATCACTCAAATTTTGATTGGTTCAAAGTGTGCAGGACATTGACCTCCAAGTCTGTTTACACCAGTCATCCTAAATTTATCAGATTTTTAGCTAGATTTCTTGTATAGTCCTTATGCATATGGCAAGAGAATATTGTCATGTGAGGTTAAAACTGTCAGCTTTCTGTGGTACTTCTCAGTTTAAGCATATGTTCTAGCATGGGAAATGATTTGGCCCAATTTCCATTCCTGGCACCAAATTTCACTCTTTAGTTCTACTTTAAGGGAAAAAAAGAAGGAGAAAAACAATCCTCAAATGCAAACCATACACGATTATCAATGAGGGGGATTTTCAGCCAGGAATACTTATTTTTAGACTTACATCTGTGCTGTATGATACTCATAGATAGATATTGGAGGAGAATGATAATAAAAATATCTCCATGTGGCTGATTGCTTTTGGCTCTCCCTGGGAACACAAAGCACTCAGCCTCTTTATGTAGTCAGAGCAGTACAAGACACCCCAGGAATGGAGAGGTTTTAAATTTACAGCCTTCTCCTATTGCAAATAAGCTCAGAAATTGTGTAGGGAGCTGAAAATAGAGAGGAATGCAAAGAAAGGATATTATTGTGACTGACTAAATCAAGGCACAATGACAGCAGAACAGCAAGAGCCTTGTTTGAGGTGTGAAGTCTCAAGTGGGAGCAAATAAGAGAAGTATGTGACCAGCATCAGTCCCAGACTCTGCATTTCCCAATAGATTTGCATTTTACAGGTCTCAGGAGCCATTAGCTTCTTGCCATTAAAAATTCATGAGGTCTAACATCTAAGGAGACTTCACATGGACATCTTGACCCAGGAGCCAAAAGATCTTTTTGTTATCACAAGCAGAATTGTCATAGTGAAATGAAACAACATAATTCTAAGAGAACTTGCAATGCTGCAAATACAATTGCTGCCTTTCTAGGTTCAACCAGGATGCACTTTCAAGGGTGCACCAGCGTTCCTTGGGAAGGGAAATCAATAGCCAGATATTCAGTGTCCCTCCCAGTACTCACAGAGCTATACTGAAATTTTTTCTCGTACAATTATTTGAAAAAAAAACATTCTCCAAAGCTTATTGCTTGTAGTTATTGGTGGTAATACCTATAATAAAATCTTTGGCCTATGAGCTGAAGAAAAAAAAAATTACAATCTGATTTTTTGCATACTGAACTTGTGTCTCAAAATTTCCCATTAAAATTAGGTGCCTTTGGCTGCTTCTTCTTCTTAATATAACTTCTCCCTTGTCAGAGTCATAAAAAAATTAACCTTTAAAAGAATTGCAGAAAATCACTAGTCCATTCACCTGCCTCAAGGTTTGGTCAGCTGTTCCTGTGTCATTCTGAGGACTATTTGTGTAATTTTTTTTTTAGAATGGTCAGATCATTGGGGTTCCAAAAGCTGCCAGAAAATCTGCTCCAGTGCTCCGCTGTCCTCACTATCCTATTGAAGTGACTAAAATGATTTTTTTCAGGTTGCAGTTTCAACCTTTATGTCTTGTGTATCATGGATTTCATGTCCATTTGTGGGACTTTCAGGCCTTGAGAACATTTATGATGTTATTTGTCAGTCTTCTTTCCTCCAGACAAAAAAAATCACTATTTCATCAATATTTCCATATAGATCATGAGTTCCAGACCACTGATAAACTTGTATTTTCCCCTCAACAGTCTCTAATTCACACATACTTCTCCTGATATTCAATACTCAGAACTGAACACAAGGTTTTATTAGAGATTCTATCTGCAGTGATTGTAGTGGAAGTGATAACCCATGGATTTTATATATGTGTGTGGTGTAGCTATTTCACTACACCATGCACACATATACAGCCAGTGCTGATCCACCAGAACCCCACATTTTTTTGTCAGTTATTGGTTACCTAAGCCATCTTTTCTCTAATCTGTTTTTATTTGGTTGGTTATACTTATGTCCTCTAACTGTTCTCATTAAATTGCAACTGAGCTTCTTTTAATTTTTCTCCAAACAATTTCTCCGTTTCGATCTCCAGTCCTGTTTTCTGATATATTTGCAGCATAGAGTCATCTGTGTATTTAGTAAGCATGGTCAGTATTCCTTTGAGCAGATGCCTATGTGTATTAGGCTAAAGACAAACTCCTCAGGAACTCCACCTTATGCATCCCTCCACTTTAAAGGCAAACCCTTGATAGCTACTCTTCAAATATTACTTTCCTAGCACCTTTATACCAAATTTACAGACCTTTCCTACGCTTCCTTCTGAGAACAGTGCATCAAATAGCAAGAAAGCCAGGCTAGAATGAAGATACAGGTTATCTGTTGCTTTCACCCCCCTCTGTAAAGGGAAATTCCCTGTTCGTAAAAGAAAAAATGGTCTCACTGTTCTCATCTAAGTATTTACAAAGAGTTTATTTATGATAGTACTTTCTTGGGACTTAAAGCTTCCCTATTCTTGTTTTTCTCCCACTTAAAATGTTGTCACTTCATTTTTCTTTTCTTGATTCACAAATGGTGAGCCCACCACTTCCCTGGAAGACTGTTCCAATGCTTTACAACTTATTCCATGAAGAAAGTTTTCCTAACATCAACCTAAACCTCCGCTGGTGCAGCCTAAGGCCATTTCCTCTTGTCCTATCACTTGTTACCTGGGAGAAGAGACTAATCCCTAGCTGGCTACTGCCTTCTTTCAGGTAGTTGTAGAAGAGTGCTAAGTTCCCCCCATAGCCTCCTTTTCTCCNTCTCATCTAAGTATTTACAAAGAGTTTATTTATGATAGTACTTTCTTGGGACTTAAAGCTTCCCTATTCTTGTTTTTCTCCCACTTAAAATGTTGTCACTTCATTTTTCTTTTCTTGATTCACAAATGGTGAGCCCACCACTTCCCTGGAAGACTGTTCCAATGCTTTACAACTTATTCCATGAAGGAAGTTTTCCTAACATCAATCTAAACCTCCACTGGTGCAGCCTAAGGCCATTTCCTCTTGTCCTATCACTTGTTACCTGGGAGAAGAGACTAATCCCTAGCTGGCTACTGCCTTCTTTCAGGTAGTTGTAGAAGAGTGCTAAGTTCCCCCCATAGCCTCCTTTTCTCCAGGCTAAACACCCCCAGCTCCCTCAGCCACTCCTCATCAAACCTGTGCTCCAGACCCTTCCCCAGCTCTCTTGCCCTTCTCTGGACATGTCCCAGCACCTCAGTGTCTTTGTTGTAGTGAGGGACACAGGACTTGACGTGTGGCCTCACCAGTGCTGAGTGGAGTCACTGTCCTGGTCCTGCTGGCCTCACTATTCCTGATAAAGGCCTGGATGCCATTGGCTTCCTTGGCCACCTGGGCACATGCTGGCTCAGGGTCAGCCACTGTTGGCCAGCTCCCTCAGGTTCTTTCTCTGGGCAGCTTGCCAGCCAGAAAGCTTTCCAGCTTTCCAAGCACGTTGCATTCTTTTTCCACT
>VYXD01002841.1:239643-326992 GCA_013397195.1 Hylia prasina
CAGTATTCCTTTGAGCAGATGCCTATGTGTAATAGGCTAAAGACAAACTCCTCAGGAACTCCACCTTATGCATCCCTCCACTTTAAAGGCAAACCCTTGATAGCTACTCTTCAAATATTACTTTCCTAGCACCTTTATACCAAATTTACAGACCTTTCCTACGCTTCCTTCTGAGAACAGTGCATCAAATAGCAAGAAAGCCAGGCTAGAATGAAGATACAGGTTATCTGTTGCTTTCACCCCCCTCTGTAAAGGGAAATTCCCTGTTCGTAAAAGAAAAAATGGTCTCACTGTTCTCATCTAAGTATTTACAAAGAGTTTATTTATGATAGTACTTTCTTGGGACTTAAAGCTTCCCTATTCTTGTTTTTCTCCCACTTAAAATGTTGTCACTTCATTTTTCTTTTCTTGATTCACAAATGGTGAGCCCACCACTTCCCTGGAAGACTGTTCCAATGCTTTACAACTTATTCCATGAAGAAAGTTTTCCTAACATCAACCTAAACCTCCGCTGGTGCAGCCTAAGGCCATTTCCTCTTGTCCTATCACTTGTTACCTGGGAGAAGAGACTAATCCCTAGCTGGCTACTGCCTTCTTTCAGGTAGTTGTAGAAGAGTGCTAAGTTCCCCCCATAGCCTCCTTTTCTCCAGGCTAAACACCCCCAGCTCCCTCAGCCACTCCTCATCAAACCTGTGCTCCAGACCCTTCCCCAGCTCTCTTGCCCTTCTCTGGACATGTCCCAGCACCTCAGTGTCTTTGTTGTAGTGAGGGACACAGGACTTGACGTGTGGCCTCACCAGTGCTGAGTGGAGTCACTGTCCTGGTCCTGCTGGCCTCACTATTCCTGATAAAGGCCTGGATGCCATTGGCTTCCTTGGCCACCTGGGCACATGCTGGCTCAGGGTCAGCCACTGTTGGCCAGCTCCCTCAGGTTCTTTCTCTGGGCAGCTTGCCAGCCAGAAAGCTTTCCAGCTTTCCAAGCACGTTGCATTCTTTTTCCACTACAAAGCAAGAATTTTTATTTCTGAATTTAATGTTTACTTTTAAAAGAACTGCCTCAGCCAGTCATCTTTTTTGATATCTATGGTTATTTCCTGGACTGAAATTCAGGGTTTTGTTTTCTTTTCCTGGATCTGCTTAGTGAAAAAAACAGTCTCCCCATCNGGAGTCACTGTCCTGGTCCTGCTGGCCTCACTATTCCTGATAAAGGCCTGGATGCCATTGGCTTCCTTGGCCACCTGGGCACATGCTGGCTCAGGGTCAGCCACTGTTGGCCAGCTCCCTCAGGTTCTTTCTCTGGGCAGCTTGCCAGCCAGAAAGCTTTCCAGCTTTCCAAGCACGTTGCATTCTTTTTCCACTACAAAGCAAGAATTTTTATTTCTGAATTTAATGTTTACTTTTAAAAGAACTGCCTCAGCCAGTCATCTTTTTTGATATCTATGGTTATTTCCTGGACTGAAATTCAGGGTTTTGTTTTCTTTTCCTGGATCTGCTTAGTGAAAAAAACAGTCTCCCCATCAAGGCACTTTGCTTCAGTTTCTCTCTCTGTTAATAGGGAATAGTAGTATTTATTCATTACAAATCCTTTTCACACCCACTGCTGAGAAACTATGGGGCATTATTAAATAACAGAATCACTGACATTCCCTAATATCTTGGAGAACAAGACACTGTATTAAGTAAAATGGTTTGAATTATTTCAAAGCTGCTGTTTTGACTGTTAAAAGTATTTTGATGATCTGTGTTTAAAAAAGTAAATGATTTAAGGAAGAGGGTTGTGAAATATAGTCTCCTCATTTAAAAACATTATTGAACTCCACCAGCAATTGGAGCTGAATCTTCAATAAATGTCTAAACCACAGACATTTGTATTAATATTTTCTCATTTATCCTGTTGCTCAAGCTGGTTTCAGTGCTTGTTAATATTTAACTGGAAATGCCAGAAACTTCAAAACTGTGAGGTTTTGTCATTCTAAAGTGAACTGAATTTTCTGAATTTATCTTGAAAGAAAAACTGTTCGGGCTGACAAATCTATTAGATACTGTCACCTATGATTTAGTGGATTTTGTAAATGTTAGCTACAGACAGAGAAATACAGTAAGGTGAGAGTGGATTGTGTGGCAGACCATTCCATGCCTGAGGCATCACTTCATTCAGTTAATTATGCTGGCCAGCAATTAAATTCATAGTACTAGTCAGATTTATTTACTGTGTAATCTTTTTCTCCTCCGATTTCCTTTTTTATCAGCAGTTCAGAGCCTTGAGGGCTTAAAGAAAGAACTATTGATGACCACAGTGCTCTCTGTACATCTGGGATAATTCATTGTTAACAGTGACTTCTCAAGTCAGAGATCTGTTTATGAAGAAAACACTGTGCTGATGCTCCAGGGGCTGGAGAGGGGAAAAAAGAAAAGGGACATGAAAAAAAATTATAATGTGGCTTTTATGGAAGAAGATGAAAGGGTTTTTTTTTGTTCTTGCTATTTTTGCCCACATCAAAAATGCTGTTTATTGTGAAAAAGAAGGTATGATATAGACTTTAAGAACTGATTGCTTTTGAATTTGCTCAGCTTTCAGAATAATATTGACAGGTGGAATAGGGACAAGTAGAGATTATCAGGGACCTGTATCTTTGTGAGAGGTGAAGCAGGAGTGTGACTACCGCACAGGACAGAATATTTTGCCCAGGGCTACATCACTGATAAACTTTCAGACATGTTTTGTTTTGGAACTGGATGCTATTGGGTAACTGCAAAGCAAGGACTACCATGCTTTTATTGTGCCCATTGCACTTCCCTTTAGATATATCAAAGTGATGCTCTAACTCTTTATTTTGGGGGTGGGGGGGTGGGGGGGTGGTGTGTATTTTCCAATGATAGTATTTTCTTTTTTCCAAATAATCTAGTTTTACTCAGCTACGTGGATTTGTTGGCAGCAAAGCATCTGAGGATGAAGCTGTAATGTAAATTTCCACTGTGAAAGTGAAAGCAGTGGGTTGAGATTAGAGATGCTGTACCATGTGGGAACAAGGTAGTATCTTTCCATCAGATGTTGCAGAATAGAAAAGTCCAGGTTTTACCATTTGTTTTGAGTTTTTCAAAGTTTTTTGCCTAGGAAGGTTTTAAACTAAAATATAAGAGATTTTGTTTGAGTGTTAGGAAGAAAATTTTACTCAGATGGTAGTAAAGCACTGGCACAGGTTGCTCAGAGAAGCTGTGACTGCCCCATCCTTGGAAGTGTTTAAGGCAAGGTTTTATGAGATCCTGAGCAACTTGGTTTAGTGGGTGGTATCCAGCCCAAGGTGGTGATGCTGGAACTAAATGTTCTTTCAGGTCCCTTCCAACCCAAACAATTCTGTAATTCTATGATTTTTCATGGAGTACATTTCATAAAAGATGGTTAATTTACATTAGGTACAATGAGTTTGCGAAAAGATTAAGATACTCATCCTATAAATCTGTGACAGTTCTACATCTTACTGGGGGGGGGATAGGGGGGTGGGAAAGAAGGCAAACCTCAAGAGTTAAAACTCTAAAGAGAAACTACTGAACAAGATATGGTGAGTTGACCTCAGCTGGCTGCCAAACCTCCACCAAGCAGCTCTCTTATTCCCCATTCTCAAGAAGATGAGGGGACAAAAATAAGATGGGATGGCTTCTGGTTGAAGATAAGGACAGGGAAATTATTTACCAGTTAGCAGCATGGGCGAAAGAGACTCATCTTGGGAAAGATTATTTTAATTTATTGCAAATTAAAATAGAGTAGGATGGTGAGAAAAAGAGATTAAACTAAAGTTATTTTACAGACACTTCTCCCTTCTTCCTAGGCTCAAATTGATTCCTTCATTTTCAACTCTTCCGTTTCATCTTTCTATTCCATGAGGAGGAACAGGAAAATAGGGAATGGGGATAGAAATGGGGAATGGGGTTTATGACCAGTTCATAACACTTTGCTTTGACTGCTCTTTCCTTTTCACACTATTTCCCTGCTCCAAGTAGGCTCTTTCCCAAGGGAGAGAGTTGTTCATGAACTATTCCCGTGTGGTCCCTTCACATAAGCTGCGGATCTTCAGAACAGACTACTCCAGTGTGGATACCCACAGGGTCACAGGTCATGCAGAAAACCTGCTCCAGCATGGGCTCCTCTCCATGGGCTGCCGCGCCCACCAGGAGCCTCCTTCTGCATGGGCTCTGCACAGACTGCATCCTCAAGGCACAGCCACCTGCCAGGGTGTGGGGTTGGCATGGGTCGCAGTGTGGGTGCTCTGTGCTGCAGGAAGGGAATGTGCTGCCCCACTGGTGTCAGAGAATCTTTGCTCTGGCACCTGGAGTACTTTCTGCCTTCTCCTTCACTGATCTGGCTGTACGCAGAGTTTTTTTCTCTCCCATTTTTTCCTCACTCATCTCTTTCACAGCTGCTGTGCTCTATTTTCCACCCTTTCTTCAATATATCACAGAGACACCACCAGGGTTGCTGATGGGCTCAGCTTTGGCCAGTGTTGGGTTTGTCCTGGAGCCAGCTGGAACAGGCTCTGTCCAGCATGGAGGCAGCTCCTCATCTCTTCTCACAGAAGCCACCCCATCAGTCCCTCCACTGCCAAACCCCAGCCACATAAATGCAATGCACAAGCAGAACATTAGGACATTTTCACAACATTTAAGTCTGTAAGGGACCATTTACACCATCATTTGTCACAAACCATTACTTTTATTCAGCTTCAGTTAAACCAAACATTTTTGTTTGGGCAAATATAAATCACATTTACAAAACAGGAGACACTAGCTGATGGTAGTACCAAAAGACCTTAAGAACACCAAAACAATTAGGTTAAAAATGTCCCATTTCACCTGACAAAACATACCTCATGAGGCAGACAAAAGCAAAACTATGTACTAGCTCTCAACTATACTGAGGTAATGGAGAATTTTTTCTGACTTGAGTGAGCAGTATGAATAGATTAACTGGTAATGTCATGCAGATGACTGAGAGAGCTCCTACAGGAGTGGTCCAGGAAGAAGAATTATTGCGCCCAGAGCTGTGGTGAAATTGGAGAGAGGAACTGCTAACTGCAAAAGAGAACAACACTGAAGAGCCTCTATTTTCCTTCTGTTTCTTTAGCCCTTGCAACAAATCATTCCTATGTTTCCCTGCTTTCAGTGGTAGCAAGTTACATCTTATTTCAATGTTGATTTTGTCTGAGTTCAACTTCCAGCTCTTGGTGTGATAATAAAGTATGAGAATAGTATTATAGTCTTGGTATAGTAACACAATAAAATTTTATGGAGCTATCATCATGCCTTATAAAGTAGCAGGAAAGGACACAACCTTTTTTTTTTTTTTTGGCTTCTTCAGTGCAGATCATCTATTACAATGACAAGAACAATTATGGAAACAATTATTGCAGGGAGGAACAATGATACTGTGGTCTAACTTGCCCTGCATGAGCCTAGTTTTACAGTAGTTTAACTTCAGTAAAATCAACCAGAGTAACAGGAAAAGGAAATTGAGTGAAGAGTATCCTAAAATTCATCTTGATGGCCTGAACAGAATCCCAACTGCTTATCAGGCTTGACTGAGCTTGATAATATTATCTTTATGTGTTAAGTCAGTTGCTGCTTGCTGTCGGTGCTCAGACTCCATGGATATGGTGCTATTACTGACTGCTTTTTTCAGGAGGCTGCTGCTCCTCCTGAATATCATCAAATAAATGAAGGTCCTGGGGAACTGTGCTCTGCAAATAACTTATTTTCATTTTGTTTCTCTGCTTCAGGAACCTGCTGCTTTTTTGAATTTTAGTTTGTTGTGTTATTTAACTTGTACATTCTGAGAAAATTCTATTGAGAATTAGGTCCCCTATAGCAAAATTACTCCAGTAGAGTTTGTTTTTTGTTTCATAGCATAAGCTGATCTATAACATTGCTATGGTTTATTGAAAGTTATACCTTTTTAAGAAGACATGAAAATAGGGAGTTATCTATCAAGATCATGATGGTCATGATCAGCAAATCTTTTAATAAAACTCTTTTGAAAATAAAACAATAGGATGGGCAGTAATTTTTATTGACTTAGTAAACCATTAGCCTTACTTAATAGGTTTTGCAGATTATTGTGCAAAGTGTTGATTTGATTAACTCTGATGAAATTTAGCTGCCTCTAAAACTGGAGTTACAGCATTACAAGATATTTCAGGAAGCCCATAACTGAAGTAGATTGCCTAAGCAATGTGTCTCAGTGGACTTTAGCAGAAGTTGTGCATACTCAGCACCTTAGTGAATCTGACTAGAAATGAGGACTGCTTAGAATTGAAATGGAAGAACTGCAAGCCTGTTGGTATAGGAAAAGGAAGTCTGTGAACTTAAAAAGAGAGCACCAGAACATGTCTTCGCTACTTCACTGTTTGCTTAATGTTTTCTGACTGAACAAAAATTACATTCTTTTACATTGGTGGCATGTCAATAGAAGATAAAATATAGACTCTTAACAGTGTGCCAATGCTTTGAGTTATCCTGAAGATGACAGAGATACAGTTTTTATAATCTGTTAATGTTTTTTCTTGCAGAAATGATTAACATGAGCAGGAAGCAGGTTCAGTACTGGAGAGTGTCCAAATATCCAACATGGCATTTAACTCATATATTATATTATAATTTAGGTCCCTTGAATCTCCCTCATTTTAATTTTTAATTAAATGAGTTCTGATTTTCCTCTGTCTCAGAAATTTAGACTGAAACTCCTGGTAAGGTCGTAGTACTGCAACTACAAGTATCATGCTCTGAGTTGTCTCACAACCAAGTTGTCAAGTAGCTATGTCTTACTATTCTGTCCATAGAATCAACCTGAGCAGAATCTGAAGAGTTTTTTTTTTATCCATGGCTATGCTCTAATAGAATTACAGTTTAGTACCCATAACATGATCTACAAGACACATAGGAAGCCCAGACAGATCAGCAGCACGTTCTGTACACATTATGTCCAACATATCCTGAATGCACATGTCTGTGCAAGAAGCAATTGTAGGTGAAATCATTAGACTTTGTCTAGAACCAAAAAAGTTGTTTCCATCTCAGCTCAGTTCTGTGCTTTGTTCTGCAGTTAATGGAGATAAGTGGACATTACTGGCACACAGTCTGTATGGCTGCAAGAAGGGTGGAATGTGTCTTCTAAAACTGCCATTTGTGTACCAAAAACAAAGTAGTAGTAGTAGTAGTAGTAGTAGTAGTAGTAGTAGTAGTAGTAGTAGTAGTAGACTCATGTGAGGAGACCCACTTACAATGAGCAAGATATCTGTTTCTTGTGTTGTCTTTTTGGATCTTTTTTTTTGGTCTTTTTATCTTAGACATGGCCAGAAATTGTCATCTTGTTTGTCTTGGTCATGACCAAGCTATAAGGTTTTATTATAAGTAGGGCTGGTAAGTGCTATGTGACGTAAAAGAGTTTTGATCAACTTCTGAACTGTATAGTCATTACACTCCAAGGATTCTTCCAAGCAAAAGCCCTCATATTCTGATATTTAGGTGGTGACCAGATAAATTCTGGACATTTTAACAGGATGTGGAAATAACCCCAGTTTCTTCTCTGGATGTAGGCTGAAAAAGCATGATCCTGGGCATATGCCACAAAACTTTTACTTCTTATTGAAGTACTGCCAAGTGTTGTAATATGTATTACAAAGGGAGGACAGTTGATTAGCTCTATTAATTTACATACAGAGCAGTCTTCCTTTCACATGCTTATTAATAGAAAGATTACTAGTGTAATTGACCAAATCCACTCAGCACAATTAAAATGGATTTTAAGGGCTTTGATGTACATCACTGTAAGCAAAGGAAGCAACAGTTAAATCCCCAATTAACACAAAGAAAATACGAGACAGGATTTTGTATCATTTCATTGCAAGCAAACGGAAAGAGAATAAATCCCCCCTCTGTAATGAAGTTTACACCCTACAACAAACAAGACCAATTTAAAGCTATTGTAAATCTTAATTATTCATTTCATTCTCAATAAGTCATTAAAAAGCTGCTTCTAGCTTCTTACATTTGAGTATGGTTCTTGGTTTATGGTGAGGATTGCAAAAGGGAAGGAAAGATGTGGAAACCCCAAAGGAATCTAAAAGTTGCAAACAACAGAATGAGCAAAACAAAGTTGAAGGTCTTTTTATCCTTGGAATTTTCAAGAGTGGCTTGAGAGGATTTACTGAGTGTATTGGACTCCCATGCTTTTAGTTGGTTAAAAAACTAAAGGATCAGCAATGACCTGGATCCTGCCTTTGTGACCCATATGCTGTGGGTATGTAAGTAACATGCACGCCACTGTGACTGTCCTGGTAGGACAGTTGGGACAGATTAATGTTGCAGATCATGGTGTTAACATGATAAAAGCTTGCTCATATCATTAACTCTGCTTTGCTCTGCAGAGAGATACATGAACAGGTTTTGTGAAATCATGCAGCTTCTGGAGCTGGCATTGAATCTTGATACCCAGTTGATCAATCTGACTTGAAAACTTTATATTACTACCTACGACTTTCTTCCTTGGCCATGAGACATAAGAATTGGTCCAGCATCCACTTCTTTTCCCTCTTGCTTGAGTGCCTCACAGAACCTTCCTGGTACTTGCCTGGAAATATCTCTTATTCTCTGATTCGTGTATGAGTACTTCTGTGTTACCACAAAGGTTACATATTTTGAGTCTTAAGAGTTATGAACTCCACTTTTGAATATTCTGGTTGCTAGCAGCCTATGGGATACCAGCAACCTTCACAGTTCAGCTTAATGACTGCCTTGGTAGTCCTTCTGTGATGGTCATGTGTGAATAATACTGAAAAACACATTATTTGTTAAAAATAATTGCACGTGGTGTATAAAACCAGCTTTTCAATTGAAAGAGAAATATTTACTCTAGTGGCAAACATGCATAAGATCTACTCTGTTATAACCTGTCTTGTCCACTGTCTCTGAGTACTCTCTGCAAGGATGTGAAGGAAGGGTACCATAATTAATGTGACTCAGAAAATGGAGATCCTGAGACAACTTATTATTTAAAAAGGGAATGAAATAAAACAATTTCTCGGTGACATGGACTACAAGACAAAAAAAAAAAAAAAGGTCTGACATTATGTTCTCTCAGGTATTTTCTTCTCTAAACATGCAGGGATATTATTAGTGATGGAGGCAACTGCTAACCCTTTTGTGATCTTTTCCCTTCGTTTTCACTCTTTAATGTGGCTGTAGGGAACCAGTACATGTATTAGGCAAGAGAGAAGATTCAGAAGAACTGGAAGAAAAATGCTGGAAGTAGCAGTACTAGAGTTTGTCCTGCAATAGGATCAGTGTGTGGCCTTCCTGCCTTTGAAAATCTGTGGGGAGCACCTTTGCACTATGATAGTGCAGGATTTTAATGTCTTGCCTTTAATAGGATAAAATCTGATTGAGGCTGGGCTTACACAGAAAATGTTGTCCTTGAAGAGTTTTCTGGTGTGCTGTTATTGTTTCTGTTTCTGTGTGGTTTGGTCTTTTTGGTGTTCATTTATTTTCTGAGGTGGGGAGGGAGGGTTGTTGTGGACTGTTTTTGGGGGGAGGGCAGTTGTTCTTTGTTGCAGCTAGAATATGTGTGTCTGCTTTTAAATTCAATAGAAAGTTAATGATCAGTTAGTCTCATGCATCTTTTCCTTACTTTAGCAGACTGTCCATGTTTCCTGGGAATTCAGTATGGAGTCAGAGACCCCTCTGATCAGATACAATTATCTACATATGAACCATTGGCTTGGATCAAATCACCTCATATTCAGTGAAGAGGAATAGACACGTTAAGGTAGAAATCCTTTCCGTATTTCAGCTGCATTGCACCCCAAAGATGACTATGTCTTTCCAGTTCTAATGCAGGGAACCTGGCGTGAGTACAAGTGTAAATATTTTTTCTCTCTGAAATAAGAAATTATATCCAGGTTATGTGCCATACTATTATGGAATCCTCAGTGGCAAAATCCCACTCTAGAGCACTTTGAAATGATCTACATTTTCCATTCTCTTTGTAGCACTTTCTGTCTTAGTCTTTGTCTGCAACTTCCAGACAAAAGAGGTAGGATAAATGTTCCTGAATGTTTCTGCTGGCTCGACAGCTCAATAAAAGTATGATGAACCTTTTGAAGAGGCTTTTATTCCTTTATACAGGAATCAAACTAATCTTATATTAAAGCCTTATCACAAAATAAAAGAATTGCCACATGGAGTTAATCAGGAAGCACTATTCTATTTTTAATTCACATTCAACTTGAAATCATGTTAAATTGCAAGGACTGATTAAACTCCAGATAAAAGCATCTACATTTGTATCTAGCTATAGGTATCTTCATGTGTTTTGGGTGCCAAATCTGTCACTGTTACCAGTAAATCCTGGAAAACAATTCAGCTGCCCATGAGTAATAATAGTAATGATAGTAATAATAGTAATAATAATGTATAATCTATAGTGGGATAATTTCTCCAAGACTCTTAATTACATTAACTAGAGGATAGGCTAGAATATAAGGAGAGCTCAAAACTTCTGTTCACTGGAGGACATCTACACAGATAAGTCAGGCTTCTTACTTTACAACTGAATTTCCTACTTCTTGAAAACCCTCAGTTAAAAGGAGCTAACATTCTCCTGAAGGTCAGATTTTCATACATATTAGCAGTTCTAAATATATATGATAAAGGAGTTCAGGGTGTTCCTCCACCAATTCATGAAGATGCACATAAGTTGATGCTGCTTTTAGGTATCTTGCAAACAAACAAATTTTCAAGTAGGTAGTCTATTAAAGAATGAAACATTTTGTTGCCTATAAAAACAGCATTGAAAATAGAAGGACTGGTGTATGGAAAATTTAATTATGATTTAAGTGGATTATGTTGAAATGTAGCAGAAAATTACTTAATGAAGATAGTAGATGCAATTTCCTTCAGCTTTCTTACACCCTGGTAACATTTGTGATTGAATTGACTGCAATCAATCAATCCCTCGATGTTGGAGTCCAGGGCATACCTTTGGTCACCCTGGAAAGTCAGGGACCTCGGCAGAGATGTCTGGGACCTGAGCAAGAAGGTTTGGTACCTGTACAGAGGGGTCTGGGATCTGTACAGGGGGGTTGGAGACCCTGGCACAGAGCCCAAGAAGACACTGGCTTTGACTTCAGTCTATGGGAAAAGCTTCTAACACTAAGAGAGGATTTGCAAGTCACAATGTGTAAAATGCAGTAGTGTAGTTCATCACAGGGTGAAAAATTCTGTAGGTTTGGGTTTTTAGAATGGAGGTGAATGGGGACAAGATGGAGGATTTGGGGCAGTGCTCTGAGTTCTTCTCCGTCTCCATCTTCTGCTGTGATGGTGGCACTTTTGGGTTGGTTTAGAGTAAAACAGACTGTCTAACATAATTGATAGGTATTGGTATTTTATTGTAAATATAGTACACGTAGTCCTCAGTATAAAGAGTTAACGCTGCCCCAAGGTCAGGGAGTCGAGCGCTCGGCAGAGACCTGAGCAGTGACAAGAACCCAAGCAGAGCAATGTACTGGATAAAAAAGAATAAACAACCTTGAAAACCAGAGCCAACGAATCTTGACTTCTTCTTTGGTATCACGAGGCTTGGAAAAAGACTTTTCTAATATCTCGGGGGTCATTGCAACCCAAAAGAAACCCGAGAATTGGTGTCCCTGGGTGGGCACCTGACTCAGGCATGAGTGGTCTTCAACCCAAAAAAACCCCGAGACCTCTGAACAGCTGACTAACCCTGCAGTACAGATTGGTTACTAGCACTGTCGGATTCTTCAGCAGTGAATTTACAATCTGAACTGTATGGAACACAGATTTAAATACCTTTATTCAGCAAAGGTTTTTACTTTTTGTCTTTACCATGGTATTGGACACCAAATCAGTGAATAATTTACTGGCTTTGCAAAAAGTATTTGCCATCTGTCATCCTGGTTTCAAACATGAATAAGAGGGTCTCCAAGTAACCTGATCTAATGGAAAATATTTCTGCTAATTGCAGGGCAGTTGGACTAGATGGCCTCTAAAGATTCCTTTCCAACCCAAGGTGTTCCATGTTTCTATGATTCTATGATAAGTAAAAGCAAAGAAATAAAGAAATTGTGTTCATAAACAAATCCTAACCAATAGAGAGGAAGATAAAGTGTTCCTTTCAGATTTCAAGGTGTTTGGTGAAGGAATATAATAGTTTTTTATTTTTGTCACATCATTTTATTTTCTAATTTAAGAATCACCAGAATCCACAATTATGTCAAGTTGACTTTACAGCTCTTTTCAATATTTACTATGATTACTTTATTATCTATGTTAATTTTTTACCCCGAGTTTTTTTTTCCATCCTGGCTACTGAAAAGTCCTAAGTGAAACAGTTTAGATAGCTGGGCTGTAACCTTCATCCAAGTTTAAGATTATGTCAATGACATTGTGCTTGCCACTGAGCTATCTTAATTTCCCATCACACTTGGACTGGATGACCCCTGTAGGTCCCTTCCAACTGAAATATTATTCTATTCTATTCTATTCTATTCTATTCTATTCTATTCTATTCTATTCTATTCTATTCTATTCTATTCTATTCTATTCTATTCTATTCTATTCTATTCTATGCCATTCCATTCCATTCCATTCCATTCCATTCCATTCCATTCCATTCCATTCCGTTCCGTTCCGTTCCATTCCATTCCGTTCCGTTCCGTTCCGTTCCGTTCCGTTCCGTTCTGTTCTGTTCTGTTCTGTTCTACAATACAACATGATCTGTAACTAATGATCTGTATTATTAGTTAATCTTTGAACACTAATTTTTCATATTTATGTATAAAGTATAAATACAACAACTTCACCATAATCTGCAGATTTCTATCCCATTTGTATACTTTCATGAATGCTACTCAAATTTACCCCAAATTAACCTATAACTGTAAAAGATTGCTACTGAAACCAAAACTGCCCTGTACTGTATGCTGGTATAGTCAGAAAATATGTGAGAAGGGCAGGAAACATTATGAGTCCATTTGAAATTGCAGGTTTTTTGCTATATTTTTGTATAGTATAATTCTTATTGATGTGCCCTATTAGGTTTTTGGCATCAGGCAAAATGTAACACCGGCATTTTTGAAAAGCAGATTTATTGACAAAGAGTGTGAGAAATTTAGAAGTTAAAGTCAAAAAACCTTCTCATCCATTTCCATAACTTATGTGGTTTTTTAAATTTTCTTCTGCTGTTTTATCAGGTTCTGTGTTCTCCAGATGTAGACAAAAAGGACACCATGCCAAACCTTATTTTCACCAAAGTGTTAGTGAGGCAGGTAATGGAATAATTTATCATATTTTGCTATTTATAAAAGATCAAATGATTTTCAACTCACAGATGACTGTATTATCTAAAATCCTTTTCACATTTCCTCAAAGAAAGCATCACAGTGTGATAGATCCCCTGTGGCTCCTTATTAGACAGAGAATTGAATTCCAGATGTTGTGTCCAATAACACATGAGAGAAATAATAATTGTTTTCAAGACTAACTCTCACCCTGTTGCCAGTCATGGAAGGTGAAGTAGGCAGGTATACTTTCTTTCTCATGTCCCCTCTTGATGTGTGGGTACCACTGTCATTGCTGAGTCTACCGTGTTTCTTATGCTGTGACACAATCCTCGTGAAAAATTGCAGACAAAGATTAAAGGGATGATCAAATGAATACATGATCATCCTTCAAAGAGCAAGCTTACCTCAAAAGGGGTCATGCTGTGTAATTTCACAGTCGCAAAGGGCCCACTGGAAATCAATCATTCTTGGGTTATGCCTGAGGCAGATGAAGGTCGCAGCCTTCAGTTTGTTGTTGGTTCTGTCAAATTGAGTCCCAGTATGGACTAGAGCTATCTAATGATCAGATGCATAAATTAATATTCCCCTATATCTAAAACTCTAGGAATGAAAAACAATCTTTGCTAAAATGAGATTTGGAAATAAGAAGTTATATTTTAGGAAAAAGTGTAAGATTAAGCAGAGATAAAGATAAGACAGAGGTTAAAGAAATAAAATAAAACTTTGGGGATCACAGACAGCAGAGACACACATTAAAAATACAATCCACAAGGTAGCCAGACTCTCTCAATGGCTATCTAGTAGTCAGAAGTCATCAGACTTGCCATAGGATATAGGTGTGCCTTCAACACATTATTCATGTGGGTTTCTGGATCCTTCTTTTGTGTGTTCTTCATCCTTTTCTAATGTTCTCTGCTATTTCCACTCTGCAAGGCAGATGCCTCATTGCATAGAATAGTGAAACTTTGGGATGCCCAGACCTGGAAGAAGGAGGACCTAACAGGCAATGATGACCCTCAGTCTTGCCAACAGACACCAAAACACAGCCTTTCCCATAATGTACCAAGGTTATTTCAGTTGCATAGAAACCAGATACTTAATTAATCTTTTTTTGTTGCTGTTGATAGCTCTCTGTTGATAGCTGAGAGCTCTGACTCTACAGCAGGTCAGTGCTTCTAAGATTCAAGATGGAAATTCCTTTATAGTATAGAATTGTAGAATCATTTAGGTTGGAAAAGACATCTAAGATCATTGAGTCCAACCCTTAACCCAGGACTGCCAGGCTCACCACTAAACCATGTCCCTAAGTGTCACACCTATACAACTTTTAAATACTTCCAGGGGAGGTGCCACAACCCTACTGCCACAACCCTACTGCCACTCTCCTTGCATTTACCTTTTGGCAAGTGAGACAGCAGAGGGAGGACCTTGCTAGGACTCTAACCATCCCTCTAACACTGGTGTGCTACCCCCAGGCCTATCTCTAGTGACCCTGGGTTTTATGCCTTTCCCCCTTGATTTGACACTTTGAGATGAGACACTTCAGCTCTTTGATTATTGGTGTGTGTGACTGCAGTGTGTGACTGTGCATGTAATGAGGAGTTCTGGCTCTCTCTGAAGAGAGCAAGGACCCCCTTTCATTCCACATTAAAAGCAGATGATGATCTGACTGTGGTCATGGTGCAGGGCCTTGGTCTCACTGCACAGGCCCAGAAGAATCCTTGTGCAGTCAATCCAGATGTGAACACTATATGTGAATTGCCATAGTCACTGTACCTCTACAGACCCAGTTTCAGAGCTAGTGGCTGAGCAGCTGGCTGGCAAGATCCCTTCAAACACAGGTCTCTCCCCCTGACTGACACCAGTTTCAGACTTTTCTGTGCTGCTGATATTGTGGGTCTCCTTTTCAAGTGTGTGCTGTGGGCACCACTTTTTTTAATGGCTACCAACTCTCTCTTTTCTCTCTTTCTGTGTGGATGACTTCTTTGAAGCAGTTCTCCAAGTCTTTGTCATTTCACCCTATGCATACCTTGCACAACAGTAGGCTGCAAGGTCAATCCCTCTTTGCAGAAGTCTCTTCTCAGGTATTTTTGGACTAAATTCCAATTCTAAGCAACCTGATTTTAGTCCTGTCTTCAGATACCTTGATTATTGCTTTTTCAGCTTTCTTTCTTTTAATGGAGGAGATGGGTACCATGTCTATGATGGCATAGATCATGCCTCTGCCTTTTAACCCAGGGACGTTTTAGGAGCTTAAGTGATTTCAAAGCTGACTTTGGTGAAATGGGGGAATAACAAAAAAAAAAACCCAACAAAAAAAACAACACAACAAAACCAAACCACCACATCATGAAGAAATGCATAACTGATAAGGCTGAACTCCATATCCTCAATCCCTCATTTGAGTGCCTGAAATTGTGTGATACATGTGGCCCTCTGTCAGGGGATCCCACAACCACAGACAGTTATTGACAAAGAGCTTGCCATCCAGTAGTAAAAATGATGGTCAACTCAGCAATATTATCCCTGCATGCCACCATGATCTATTTGTTTATAGAGATAATATTCTTTTTATTTATTTGCTTTTCACTTCTGGCTTTAACTTTAACATCAGTTTAAAAAGAAACTGGAATGTTTTGTTACAAGAGTAGACACAGTAAATTGTCCTTCCTTCTGAAACTGGGACTTAGATAGGGCTCATGCTTTCTGAGGATTTCATAAATCTGTGTCTTGGCTCCTCATACATTTATACATGGGCAGGCTCCTGGAAATTACAATGACATTGATCATTTTGGCCATGCCCTTGTGAACCAGGACAGTGTTGTTTTGGTCCTTCCTCTTTTCATTTGCCCCATCTGGTTTAATTTGAAAGGTGCCTAATGGCAGCCTTTTTATCTCTTCTTACTTATATACTACCAGTGCTTTGCAGATTCTGGGTCATGAAGATCTACTACAGTCCCTTGAGGTAAGTCAGTACTATTATCACTATTCAAAAAAGACATGGGCTGAGGAAATGAGGTCTAATTTGTGACCTCACAAAGATCGTGGTGAAGGTCTATAGAATAATTTAGTCTGGAAAAAATTGTCTCCCAGACTATAAGTTCTTTGTCTTTAACACAGCATGGATCTTTGACAGATGCAAATAACTCTTTAATGAGCTAAGGATCATTCTAGCTTTTGAAACAGAGAAAGAGCCCCAGTGAATCAGGCTAGTCCTCCATCTCACTCAGCAGCCTGTCTCTAAAAATTACCTTTGAGAATCTAATTCAGAAGCGGACACTCTGCAGAAAGATTTTTACTTCTCCAATCACTAGGAAAAGAATTCTCCAAAACTTTTGCGATGAATAAATATCTGAAACAAAGTTTTGTGATGAATAGAGGTCTGAAGCATGACTATTTTTTTTTCCCAGAATTCTCCTTTGCTTTTAACAGTTACTGTGGCAAAGCTGGATTTTAATACTACCAGCTTATATCCAACCAAAGCAGCTCAGTAACTGTCATTGGTGGCAGCTGTGAACACATACTCAGATGGGTTGAAGACCCAACTATAAATTTGAATTCCTAAATTTTACAATCCATCCTTGAAGTATGCACTTAGTCGTACCTTTCACTCCTCAGAGGGCTTCAGGAAGGATGCACTGCTCTCTCAAATCCTCTGTATTCTTCCAGGCTTCCTTCTGGATGTGAATCAGCCTCAGAAGAAATCTGCATGGCTATGATCTGCATAAAGTTTATCTAAAATATCATTGGAGGATCCAAAAGTGCTCCGCATCTCAGACGCAGCACAATTATATACCATACATATATTGTTTCCCTGCTCAAGAGGCATTTTTTTGGAGCAAGGCTAAAACTGTACAGGGATCTCTTATAGGACATAAAGATGCTTTTTCTGCTCCCAATGCTGACTGCATTTGTTCACTTGTCAATCTATAATGTGAAGTGAGAGGAATGTGCACCTAAAAACAGTAGCAAACTCCAGCCAGTGATAACCTCTCCCCTGAATACATTTCTCAGACTAGATAGTAGCACTGAGAATAAACTTTTGATCATGCTGTTTAATGCAGTGCTGGTAAATTCCATAGACAGAACATGGTTTCCATACCACCCAGCTCAGGAAGGACCACTCTGACAAGTGAATCTAATCAATGCTGTACATACATTTTGTCTTAATTAAGAAAGATGACATTGTAGCCTTCTGAGGACTCTGATTTTACTATATTAAAAGATGTATGATTTTTGAACTTGGCACAAACTAATGCATTTTTGCCTCATCAATAATATACCACGTGCAAATTAGTGTTGGAATTAATGTTGTGTGGCTTCAGTGAAAAAAAAATAGCACTGGCCCTATTACATAATAAAATGTCCTTAATTGTTGGACTACAGCAGCTTTATAACATACCATTGTTTTTGGTAGCAACCTCTGCCTTTTTACTGATCTCAAAATGTTATCAGTCAGAGCCAGATTGAAAGTAAAACTGAAGAATAACATCACAGGGCTGATGCAATTGAGTGAAATAAATTGATGTTGGCCTGGCTTTGAATTCAAAATGAAATGTAATTAATGAGAAGATTTACAGAATAATACATTTCCAACTTTCGAAGCCAAATGTTCTCACTCAAAGCGATAAAGCATTACATGCAATTTAGCTGCATTTCTCAACCATGAATGGCTGGTTGTCAAGCCTCTTTTTGTTGGCTTATTTGTTTGCTTTCTTATGGCTTAATTAAGGAGCATCTCAAGGTACAGTCTGGAGATATTCTAATGTCTCTAAGCACTCAGCAAATGTGACAGGACTGGAGCCTGTGATGGCAAGAGGCTATTAAAACCTTTTCTTGCTCCCATCTGTTTAACGGTAACTTATGGATTTAAGATTCCACCTTAAAATAGTAA
Source organism: Hylia prasina (assembly GCA_013397195.1). Classification (NCBI taxonomy): domain Eukaryota; kingdom Metazoa; phylum Chordata; class Aves; order Passeriformes; family Sylviidae; genus Hylia; species Hylia prasina. The sequence continues at coordinate 257,887 of VYXD01002841.1, forward strand.
TATTTTTGGTGGTGTTGTTTTTGTTTGTTTGTTTGGTTTGGGTTTTTGTTTGTTTGTTTGGTTTGGTTTTTTATCCTAGGGAGAATTTTAGGAGCTGGGAAAACAAAACTGGGGAATGCTAACTAGGGGCTGTGAATTACTTCCCAGTCCAGATTCTCCAGGTTCATCCACAACTCTGGAAAACAGACATATTTAGGGAAGAACTTAATTGAGTAACTAGACCTGCACATGTTCTCAACAAATTTCTTAAATCAGTGCATTGGTCTGTAATCCTTCAGGGCTGGACCTTGCATCTTACCATGTCCTTAGCTCTGTCAGAACAGAAATGGTAATATTGAACTAGTTTAGGCTATAAAAATGCAGAGCTTATACAATGGCATCAAGTTTAATGGGATGCAATATTGGTATTCCTGATAGCTGAATTCGCTCTGTCTCACTCTTTCACACTTCCCCGGGAGCAACATTGCTTGTGTAACTTTCCAATGGTTCAAACGTTTTCAGGTATAGGCAAGCAGAAAAATATTTAAAATCTTGAATGAAAATGGTAGCACAATTCACCCCAATTATTCACCTCAACCTGATCAGAGTGGGTGTTTTATTTCAAGGATATAAGAACAAGTGTGGGTGTGCCGTAGTAGTGGGAAGTCTAAGTCAAATTGCTGAGTTAAAAGTGAGAACCAGTGTGGAGAATTGCAGAAAGATTGTTAGAGACTAAAAGTGATTAAGTGGCAGATGAAATTCAGAACAGATGAATGTAAAATGACATACATGGGGAAAAACAATCCAAATTTCACATATAAAATTATGGGCTCTGAGCTAACTGCTATTACACAGAAATGAAATCTTGGGGTTATAATACATAGTTTTATTGAACTCAGTGCCCAGGTCTAGTAAAAGAATGCAACCTGAATGTTAAGAATTGTTATGAAAGAGAATAGAACAGAAAATATCATTATATCACCATGAAAAGTGCTGGTGTGCCTGCATCTTAAATTTTAGGTATAGTTCTAGTCTCAGTTTCAAGGGCATAATGCTCCTAGAAAAGGCCAAGTGAACAGTAGCACAGGTAATTAATGGTGGGATGCAGATTGTACATGAGAGTAGACTGAAAAGGATGCAGCTCTTCAGGGAAAACCAGCAGAAACAGAGAGAGACCTGTATAAAAGTTGTATAAATCCTAAAAGGATGCACAGAGGGCTTATAATTTTCCATAGTAGGCAATAATTTTCCATTTCCATTTCTCTACCCACACAGAACCTAGAAACTTCAAGTTACGGTAGTTGGTAGCTTCATAGCAAACAAAGCAAGAAAATATTTTGTTCATCTCTGAAATTCCCTGCTGCAAGTGGCTGTTTGTGTTGAAACTGTGCATAGAGAAGACAACTGGATGAAGTCATAGAATAAAAAGATACTGAGAGCTAATGAGCTCAGACAACAGGTCTGGCTCAACTGTCCCTAAGCTGCGAATTTTTGAGGAGCAAAGGAATATCTGGCATATCTTGTTGTACAGTGTCTGTCTGTATCCTGCTCCCAAGGAAGCTGCTGCTGGCCATCTCTGATGACAGGATGCTAAGATAGCTGAGCCCAGGCAGCTGCCCTGTTGTCTGTGCTTATTCTGTGTCACAAACCATCCATCCTCTGTCACCACTATTGCATGTTGCACATTCGCAGCAGTGATGGCTGCAGAGTTTAAAACTTCTCTGTCTGCCTTGCTTTTAAGGCTCATGCTGTTTCCAACTCAGAACAGAGCATCCAGCCTCTGCCAGAGTTTCAGCTGAACCCATACATTTCTTTATCTAAATCTGGATTTACTCTGGCCATTAGAGAGATAGAGTTTGGACAATGAGTTGAGATTAAAACCTGAAAGATTAGTAAACTGCCGAGGTTCAACAGAGCTCAGTGCTTACGTTATCTCTCTCCACAAGCTGTCTAGTCCTGCTTATCCACACAGAAAATGTAAATGCATCTTTCTAAAACAATGAAGAGATGAAATTAGCAAAGCTCACTACTTGTTCTCTGGCTGAAGATTGTAGATTGGGGGAAAATGTCTAGGTTCAGCATGTAAAATGAAGCAGAAAAATTCTCCTTTTTCTGTATTTTCTCAGTATTCTCCATTCCTGCCTGGTAGTCTTTCTGCCCGCCCCCCCCAGCCACTTCCTTCAAGTTTCTTATCTGTGTATTCTTGAACTTATCTCTGCAAAATTGAATTCTCCTTTACAGTGGAAGTGGTAGAATCCCAGCCTGCACTAAAGGAGAAAAAATATTATTCAATTTGTTCAGAACTGCTGTGCAAATAAAAACAAAAACAAAATGACTGATTAAAATGAAACTCCCAGCAGTCGATTTTTGCATTGAGTTGAAATTTGTTTTTCCTGAAGCATACTGTCTGAAAGTTTCTCTCTGTTTATCAGCTGAAGTACTTCTCTTCCTCTAGAATTTATCTAAATTTGCACTTGTCAGCTTAAAGATGACTGAGGGCTAAATTCCATCCTATTTTATTAAGTGTAGCAATGCAGTAAGAAGAAATGAGATGTCTTCTCATCTACTTGGTAGGCTCACCTGTAATTTGGAGAAGTCTCTTTCAAGAGTGAGGAGAAGAAGGAGATGCTTTCTTGTTGCTTCTATTATGTTTGCATAAAATATGCTTGCTACAAAGTTTCACAACTAAAGTTTGAAGCCAACATTCCTGTTTTCATGGATGACTTCATCTTCAATGAGTAAATGAACCCCTTACAGTCAAGTTGAATATCAAGTATATACATAGACCTTGCTTTCATCTTTAGAAGATGTCCAGATACTTGAAACGACAGGGAAAAGACTCAACCAATGAGTCTGTCCAGCCTGGTGCTCTGTCCCTAGAAGTGCCAATAGAAAATGATATTGAGTGGTAGCATGTCCACTTTCTGTAGTCCTTTTCCGTCATATTCCCTGCAACTACTGTAATGATTGGATAAACATGCTTTTCTATTTCCTACTTTTGTTCATGGGTGTCCTGGCTGTGAATTTCCCTAAACTTCTTTTGAACCTGCTGATGCTACCTGGCTCTCACATCTTCTGCAACAACAAATTCCAGAAGCATGTAAAGATTTTATTTATTTTTAAATCACCTCTTAGCAGTTTCCATGAATGTCCTGTGTTTCAAGTACAGAAGGATTCCTAAAGGTCAACAGCATTCCTCAAACAGCAGCCAGCATTTTGAGTAGAGATAAAAAACTATCTTGCAGAAGTGTGAAGTACTCAGATAGTTTTATAGCTAAAAGAAAGCCTTGTGAAGTGTAACTAGAAGTAGTGAGCTACACATTGTGTTTCATATCTGTGTATCCACTTTCAAACATACTTTTTTTTTTAAGTTTTTCACCTTGATGAAATAATTTTTTATTTCTTTTAATTTATGGTCTATTTTTCAGGGTAATTTTGACAGCTGAAAGGAATTGAAAGGCCCCCATTTTTCTGAGAATAGACTCATCAAAGGGAACAGACACTTCCATCCTCCCAATGCCTTGAGTCCCCGCACAGCACCACTAACTTCATGTCAAATATGTGAATGCTCCTCCAGTAAGTTACAAAAGCTTTTCTGAGGATTGATGTTGTAGCTGTCTATTTAGGAAAAGTGTCTTTCAATGCCAAGTCTTAACCAGATTATTGTTGACATCCAGCAGAACAAGAGGTATAATTTCTTAAACCTCTGAGACAAGTCCACATTGCAAGCACAATCTTTCTATCATTTAAGGATCTTGGAAGGGGCAGCATGAGAAATGGGCTGAATTTTCACCTTGCCTCTCTGGGTCATAGGTAAATAAATTATGCCCTAATGTGAGCTACAACAGTCTCCCATACAGAGCTTGATACTGGCAGAACAGAAAAAGGTGGCACAGCTTTTCCTGGAATGCCTCCATCTACACTGCTCCCAAACACTGAGATAAAGACTTTGTTCAGCATTGCTAAGACAAACCTTGTATAAGGAAGTATTACACTTAGAGAAATTCCAACCTATTATACCTATTTAGTATTTGTAAGGGAAACAGGAAAAGCCAAATAAAAATTATGCCCTCAGAATTTTTATCTCTACCTACAGCCAGAAAGGGCAGCTGTAAAAGCCAAGGCCAACATCATATTTCCTTTCATTTTTTTCTGTCCACTCTCTTTTTGGTTTGGTATGGTCCAGGTTTCTACTACCCTCCTCCTCAGTGGCCTGATTTTGAGCTGTTTTATCACTGCACTCCCTTTCCCTTCAATTTATTGTGTTATTTGTCTCTTGTACTTACCTGAAAACAAACAAAATCCTTCCTGCCACTGTCATGTTATTTGCTGGGCTCCACATTACTCTCCTTGATTAGGAGAGTAATGTGGAGCCTTAACTGTCTTTTTCTTCATTCATCACTTGACTGTTGAGTTCATTTAGGATGGTGACTATGCACTGTCTTGTCTTTCCCTGGTGCCTGATTGTGGCAGGACATCTACTCCCCGTCCTCTCTATGACGGACGGTGCATAAAGAGATAACTAAGGCTGAAAGAGCCAGCAAGTGGTCATCTCTGGCACCAAAAGGGCTCAGGCCTCAGCAAAGAATCAGCATCTTAGTCTGGAGAGGTGATGTGGGAAGAGATAAAGGAAATATTATTGACTAAGAGGCACTGTTTTACAAACAATAAAAGACACACGAGTTATCACAGAGGCAGAAGCCTTCTACACACACCCCCTGAAAGTGTGGAATACTTCTCCCCTGAACCAGGATGCAGGTCCGTGGTTACTTCACTGGGGATTGAGGGAAAGGATGTGTGCCCCACCAACACTTGGATGGTAAGACACATTGAATCCTAAGTTATATTATTTCTTCACTAGCGGTAACCTTAATAGGTACCTTTAACCTTGGGCTGTATATATCTATTAGTAGTTTCTCTTTTTATCCTTATTCTTGTGTAGTATTAGTTTAAGTCTTATGTCTGTTAGTTTTCTGTCTATTAAATAAATAATTCATTCTATAATAGACCAAATCAGCCGTTATTATTACTGTGAATGAGAGTGGGTTTTGGGGTGCTGGCCATCCAATAAAGCTGCTGCCTGTTGCCAGGGGCCTGGGCAAAAGGCAAGGACTTATCTAAACTCCCACATCCATATGTAACACTGACATGATTGAATCCTGATCTTGACTGATCAGGCAAGAGATGATAACAAGACAGAATGCTATAACTCGATAGTAACTTGTTGATACATGGAAATACATCACAATACATCAAAACCAAAGGATGGTGTCTTTCTGTAGGCGTGAGGACAAACCTTTATGTCTAAACGAATTTTGGTGTTTGTTTTGCAGAATGTAGATTATATTACATACCTAAAGGCACACATATCAACATCCATTTATTGGCTGTTTGACTGGGTTTGATTTGTTGATTTGGTTTCTGCTATTATGAACCTATTGCTGTATGATATTTAATGCCCGTCAATGCTAGCAAGGAATGAAAGCAGTGAAGATATGCTGTACTTATAGAAAATATTTCCCTTGGCTACTTTAACTTGAAAAAAACTGTCAGACTTCAGAGCTCATTCAGATATTCCTTACAATTTTAAAAAATATTATCCTGATAGAGAAGAACATTCACTCGACCCTGCCCTGGAATGCATTTCTCTATATGCTTCTTATAATGCTCATCTTCACTTTTCCTTTGTTCACTTGTTTTATTCTTCAAATTTATCCTCAAATCAAGAATTGAGAATAAAGTTAAATCACATATATATGTCCACCTGACTATTCAAAATAAGAGTGTACAAACAAAACATTAAAGAACACATTGAAATGTGTCTCGTGCAACTATGTGATCTGCTAGAGAAAAATGCCAAGTTTCTGACAACACTCAGTGAGGACAACTGTCTTCTTAAACTTTTTAAAAAAGATTTAAAAAGATTAACCCAGCTTATTTTAGTCATCTGTTTCTTCCAATCCTGACCATAACTACTATTTTTACTGGAGATCTTCTCAGACTTTGAGTGAGAAGCTGACCTCAGCAGAGGGGAGGAGGTCTGGTAAGGTAGGCCATATTAAGCCACAACGCTGGAATGTCATTGAAGATGTCCACCAAGTGGCATGGTGCATGGAAAGAAATGGATATTAAATTTGATTAATAAAATACTCAATTTATATTTATAAAATACTAAATTTCTATCACTGTGCATGTCCAATGAGGAACTGTGTTCTGGGCAACCCCAGCACCACAGGCGCTGCTTCTGATCCTTCACCATCTTGCTGTGGCCAGGGAACTCTGCCTTTGGGGAGGTGAGGGTGGAAGAGCCAGTGCGTTGCTGATGTGTTTTAAATGTAACACATTGGCTTCCTGGAAAGCCCTGTCTCTGCTTTTTCAATGGCAAACCTGGATTCTCCTGGGGGATCAAGGAAATGTTTTATGTAGGAGTTAGCTTCAGGGAGACCAGGTAAGGATCACTCTTTTGCACTCTTGAACCAGGTGAAAAGATCCCTCAGGCTAACATCTCAGGTGCATTCAGAAGATGGGACTCATGTGTCCACAGGTGCAAGAAGCGGCCTATAAGGAAAGTTCCGTGTATCACTAAAAATAATTTGTATTTCCACCAACATCCATGGCATTTATTTACACATTAAAATCTTAGAAATAATTTCTATAAATTCTGGGTGTATAAAACCCCATTTGTCTCTACGAAAGAAGTCTCTAGTAATCAAGTTTAAATAGTTCCTGGGAATTTAAATAACTTAAATCCATTTGACAAGGGGTATTTAGTGCTCAAGGATTTAGGAACAGAGTGAAAGGTTGTTGTCCTGTTGCTAAATGAGCTTGCCCCAAAACTGGGATTAAGTAATTAGCTGGTTATGTTCTACAGTGAGCTAAACTTTGCCATAGCACCACTTTGATGTACTCTTTATAACGCTTTGGCTCTCATGCTGCTGCTGCTGCTGCTGAAAGGCTCTGTTCTTTGGTACTCTCAGCTTGATGGATAAATTTGTTATCTTACAATTTATCACTCTCTTTGTAATTCTTACTTGACAAAACCCTTTTCTGAATACATTTTGTCAAGTTTCTTTAGACTGAATAACAAGAGAAATGTTTGTACAGTAAACTCTCCTTCAAGTACTTAAGACAGTTTCTTTTTACTTGTGTGCACACATTCTCAATGCTTTAAATTAATTTCCTGCCATATCTCAGAACAATTTCTCTTCTGATGTTTGCTATTGCTTGCCTGAGATTGTGCATGCAGTCTGGCAAAACTCAAATAAAAAAGCTTTTCCTGAAAAGCTTTGAAGCTGGTGGCTCTGAACCCTGGGGAAAGGCTGTGCTCTCTCATACGGGTGTTAATTTGAAATTACTGTTAGTTTTGTTCACTGTTCTTGTGGGTCATTTTTAGGGGGATATGAAATGATTCAGGCAATATCCTCTGTGCTGGACAAGCAGCCCTATCTCAGAGCATGTTATTACTGACAGCCTTTAATGCAGGAGGTGGAATCAGCAGAGGGAGGGAAGACTAGCCAAACAAAGAGTGCTGGGATCTCTTAGACTAAGGCACAGCAGGTGAGCTGCTGCTACAGCAGCTGTCTCTGCTGTGTTTTTTCTGTGCATGACAGAAGGATTTCAGTTCACCAAGCTTTTGGTAAAAAGCACATCAGAAAGCTCTGCCTTACATACTGCAGTAAAAATTATTATCTTTTGTTTTACCGTCTAATGTGGTCTGTAACTGGGCAAGTTACACATAAACAGGCAGTGCAGAACACACAACATCAGTCAGGATTTAAAATCAAGTTATGTTTAAGCTCTCAACTGTAGGACTCTGCTTCTGCTAATAAAAAATGCAGCACTCATTTTCTTGAAAGGCTTAACATGTCTGACAACCAGATGGTGCTTCTGATTTTTCTTCTTTAAGATTCGCTGGAAACTTTTTCCCTCACCTTGTTTCTTGATGTTGGAAAAAATTTCTTGTCCACTTTTTCATCTTCAAATGATATCACATCTTGGTGATGAAGCAGGGGAGGTCATCAAGGTGTTTGTGATTGTGTATGGAGGCATCAGTGTGTCCTGATTTTGTCTCGGATGGAGTTAATTTTCATCTTAGTAGGTGGTACGTCTCTGTGGGATTTGGGTTTAATATGAGAATAATGTTGTTAACATGTTGATGTTTCTGTTGTAGTGGTGTTGTAGTTAACATATTGTAGTTTCTGACTAGTGCTTATTCAAAGCCAAGGACTTTTCAGTTTCCTATGTTCTACCATCCAACAGGTGTACAAAAAACCAGGAGGGAACACGATCAGGACAGCTGACCTGAACTGGACAAAGGAATATTCAATACCAGAGAATATCATGCTCAGTATATAAACTGGGGAGAGTTGGCCAGGAGGGGCCCATCACTGCTGGGTGATGCACTGGCTATCAGTCAGTGGGTGAGCAATGCTATTGTGCATCACTTGTTTCTCTTTGGGTTTTACTTCTTTCTTTATGTTACTTCCATTTTCCTTTTCATTTTCCTTTTCATTGTTATTATTATTGTCATCATCATAATCAATCACAATCATCATCTTCATTATTAAATTTGCTTTATTTCAATTTTTAAACTGTTGTTATTTCAACCCATGGGTTTTACCTTTTTCCAGTTTTCACCATCCCACTGGTAAGGGAGTGAGAGAGCTGCAGAAGAGTACTTAGTTATCAGCTGGGATTAAACCACAACAGAATGACATAAAAACATACAAAGAATTGTGCAGATGACAGGGCTCATAGAGAAACACAATTTTCTTCTCTCTCTCTAATGGGAAATGTCACAATTCTTTAATGTTTAGGTGCTTTTTCCACTCTAAAGCTATGTATGCTCACTTGGGAGAAAGAATTGCATTTTTGCACAAGAGGTTATACAAAAAGGAAATCCATGGATGATGAGGTGAATGTGCTGCTCCAGGGAAGAATAGTGCTCTCACATTCTGAAATTTACGTGCCCAGTATTTACTGTGTGCTCTGTTTCACTATTTTAAAAGAAAAAACTTTCTTTTCCTGTTCAGACTAAAAAAAATTAAGGCACTGGCCTCAAACATAACACAATAACACACATAGATTTTACAGAGGAAAAGAATTAATTAGTTAGGATAAAAATGTATTATTCCAACTTTTCACTTTATCGTACTTTACACCCCACCTTCCAGTTTAGCCATGAATTTTCCTTCGGTCTGCATTGAAAGGCTCCTGAAGTCAACAGAAAACCTGCAGTTGAATTCTGATGGGCTTTTGCTTCGGTTTTAAAGGAATATATACTCTTCCTTGACTGTGTGGTTTATATTTTGATGAATTGCTTGTCATATTCCCTTGGATAATTCATTGCTTCAGTGGAGAGATAAACCCAAATCTTGTGCAGTCACCCCATCTTTTATAGGTATTGCAATTTACAATGTATCAATCATCTGCCTGTCTTTAAGGAATTTACAACAACATTGCAAAATTATGTAAGACTAACACTCAGAGATCGGAACTAGAGTTTTGTTAACCCAAAAAGAATTCTACGTATATCCAACGATAACTTTAATTTGCATTGAATTCCACTGAATACTCATGATTTCCCAAGTGCTGTCATTAGCTGTCACAGCTATGCCATGGTTAAGAGGTGAACAGGCAACGGAGAAATGTTCTGGAGCCCATCTGTAGGCACCTCATGAGGGAAGCACATGACAGTCAATGGAAGCTTTGCTCTCCGGGTATGTGAAAGGCTGAGGCAGAGGTGTATGTTGGATGGCTGCAGGGCACATGAGTGCATGATCACCCACTGCAGTAGTAACATCCTCCTGAAAATCTCAGCAGCAGCAGTAGCAAGCCTGAGCTTTTGTCCTGTCTACCCCTTCATTGTTGAGGAAGGAGGAAACTAAACTGCTGGAATGTCTTGCTATGGCTCTAACACATAATTAGAAGCCAGTAACAGCAGCATCTAAGAATATGACCTTGTGTTCATAGTATTTTCTTGCACTAATCTCCTGCTGGAAAAAGATTAGGATTTAATTTCTGTTTCAGCCATATTTTATTATTGTGATAGCCTGCAGGCTGTCATAATCCTGATCTTTATTTTCTGGCTCCATTCAAGTGAGGCCAGTCAGGCTTTGTGTTTAGTAATAAACCTGTGAGAAGATAGTACCTACTTTCCACTAATTGGAGTGGTTTTTGCTACAGGTCAGGGCTTTTTAAAAAATATTTGGACAACTCAGAAGAGTTAGTCATTTATATTCCATGAGGGAGAGGGCTGAAGGCTTGAGAGAAGGCAGAAAGGACTCTTAAATTAGCTCATATCTTGATAGGTTTCATGATGCAACTCCTGCACCAAGGTCTTGCAGTCTTTCATTTCTTGTGTAGTGGTCATCCAGAAAGCCAGAGAAGCCCTGGCTCACAGGCAAGACTAGCAGACACAGGACACAGCTATTCTTTCTAAATTTTAGGTATCTGCAGTTGCTCAAAGGAATGAAAAAGGAAATTCTGGGCAGGATTCACCCCACAGTAGACATCTGAAGTATATTAGATGATTTATACTCTCAATCTTTGTGAGATGGAACCTAGGGTGACTAGGAGAGATGTACAGGACAAATCCTAAAATCAAGCTAGTTGTCTCATCCATAGTCATGTCAGCAATGGCTGTGGACATTAGAGATGAGTGCTGGTTATGTGCTGGTATTATTTGGTTATGTGCTGGTATTATTTGGGAATAAAGTTTGCTGACCACAACAAAAAATAAGTTCTTTCAAGTATTTTTTGAACCAGATGACTGGCAAGCGTGAAACTATATGGGCCATAACGGACTAAGCTTTTTCTGTGAGTAAATTATATCATCTCTGGTATGTAAGCCTGGTATGTCAGATTTGAGACTGGAGGAAAGTTTGGTCTGAGAAGCAGACCCTTCACTATAAAGTGGCATGTGAATACTTTTGATTTCAATGAATATAATTAAAAAAAAGAAAACCACTGCAGAGAGACTCTAGTGATCTGTGATTCATTTCTGCCTGGAATTAGGAAATAATATCAGTTCATTTAATCTTTTTCCTTTGAGCAAAGGGACTGGAATAACAGTTGTACCCAGGATGCCAGCATTTGTCCCTTTAATTTAAGGCTGTTTTTTAATCTTAAAAAAAGAAAATGTGTGTGTGAGTGAGCTTTAATGAAAATGGCTCTCACCTCTACACATAACATTATGAATGCCTCAGACACTAACAGCAAAAATAATCTCTGCCAATAATCACCTTAATAATGATTTTCATTAATCTTTGTTCAGAGCTATTCTCTTTGATTGAGATGAAGAGGAACAGTAGGCAGTGCAAATTCAGAGCAATGCCAGGTACATTCAGAAGATACTCTAAAGCTTTACATTATGAAAGCCCCTTCTGATCTGCCATGTGTACAGAGAAATTTGCATGGTCCCTCTTAATAAAAGAGTTGACACAAAGAGTTTTTATTGGAATAAAGACTGTGTTCTTATTAGATATTGTATCATAGCTTCACTTATTATGATTTTTTTTTCTCTTTTAATTTTTTTCTGAGTTTAGTGTTCCTGCAAGGTACAGGAAGAAAATATTCATGAACTGCATGACAGTTTTACCAGGATTTGAACTTCTGACTGCTCTAATGTAAAGCAGGATACTTTCCACTGCTTCAGAGGGACATGAGACTAATGCTGCTGAAGAGGGAAGCCCAAGAACGTCAATCTGAAAGGCAGGACTGCAGAGCTGGGGGCTTAAAGGGCTTGTTCTTTATCTTCTTTGGCTTCTCTACCCTGGTTTGGAATAAATGCAACTCTTCTTATAGGCACTGTGTGCTTAAGGTGCTTGTCAGTCAGGAGAGCAGACTAAAAACCTCAGTTTTCAAACCAATTCACTCAGTTATCAATAAAATTAAAGACAAACTCTGGGATGTGGGATTAGACAGTGCTCCTGGTCTCTAGACTGGTGCTCAGTAATAATGCCTATACTGTAATAGACTGGATCCAAACCCTACTAACAAAAATCTGTACGAAGTTCAGTCACATAAATTTAACTTTCCATACTCTAATTTTCTCAGATAGGCTAGGGCTAGAAACAATGGGAGCAGGCTGAGAACACCAATGACATGAGTGTGCATATTTTTCTTCTTTCCCTAAGACTTGAAGTCTTATATTCATTTGGAAACGATACATAACCCCTTCCCTCCCTTCTGGAGTTCAGGAGACAAAATTTAAGCGATTCTCTGTAATCTCAGGTTGCAAAGGCAACATCCAAACTGCACTTGCCACTTTGCTCCATGTTCTTCAGGGACTGTAGTCTAACAACCTATGGCCCCAAACAGTACCTTCTGGGCCCTGGCACCTGGTGCTTATTCTCATGTGGTCCTGTCAACCAGGAGAATCTTCAGAATTACACAGCTATGGCACTGCTATCACTATTTTTGTTTATACCAGTAAATTAAACTTTGACAGAAAACATTCCTGTGCACTGAAACTTGAGTTCCCACTACTAAACTCTAAGGTAATCCTCAGCACACTTTGAGCCTGCAGTTATTCATGGCTAGGGAGATTTTTTGGAGAAAAACCTGCTTCCAAAGACCATTCCAAAGAGGGAGTCCACACACAGAAACTCAGTTTTGTAGGATAAGAGGATGGGAATTCTATACCAGAGAAGAAGAAGAAGAAGGAGAAGAAGGAGAAGAAGAAGAAAAAGAAGAGGAAGAAGAAGAAAGAGAGGAAGAAGAACCATTCTATGCCAGAGAATTTCAGCACCAGGCATATTTGATATATTAGTATAGCTCTTTTTGTTCATAACTTTCCCCCTTACAGTTCTCCAAGTTATTATTTTTAATTATCTGTATTTTATTAAAAAAATGTGCTTTCAGCAGAACAGATAATTTGTAGATTTATTAGTTTCTAAAGATAATTTAATTTATTAAGATTCATGGTCTACATTTTTTTGTACCTCATCTACCTTGTAATTACTATGAAATTAATTTTTGTCTATTCTTAAGCCATGCCTGTTCTTCTTGTACAACTAACTTACTAATTTTTTCTGTACTGTTTAGATGAGTATTTGTGTATTTGCATTAACAAGTGAAGTACTGTATAAAAATCTTATAAAACAGCCTGTAAGAAGAACGTAGAGTCAGCAATACATCTGTTCTTCTTGACAGATGTTTGTCTGACATGAGTTTGAGACTTTCAGTGATGGGGGTTTCGTAGTCTCCACAAACAAGTCTTCCTTGTGCTCTATGTGCTTTATCATTTCAAAGCTTTTTGCAGGTCTGACCTAGATCTCTCTGGTGGCTTAAAGCTGCTGCTTTTTGTCTCATCACAGCCCTGATACTTACTGTCTTTTGTCACAGACTATTTTAGACCTCTGATCCTTCCTGTTGCTCTGTCCACATATATCTCTTTATTTCATTTGATTGATGGAATTCTGTTGTTGTTTTGTGTTTTCCACTGTAGTATCAGTCGTGTCTGGTTAGAATTGTGTTGGACCTTTGTCACCCACCTTCATGAAACTGTCCGCAGAGATAAAATGTGACATAGCTCTCTGTAATGTGAGTTATGGAGATGGATGCTTCTGTGGCACCGTGCCTTCTTCCTTTATTGTAAAACTGAGCTGAAATCAGGAGATCAATGGCAAAATTAATCTGGGTTCTTAAGAGGTCAAAGACTTCCTCTGTAAGCTCTGAGGTATACAGCAGTGGGTGAATGGAAAAACAAAGTAATTTGGATTGTCCTCTTGCACGAGTCCTGAAAAGCAGATACAGCTGCTGCCACTATTAAGAAAACAAATTCCATTGAATGTATGGGTCTGAGTAACAGGACAGATCAGCACATTCAAGCACAGAAGAAAACAAACTGTGAGTACAATTTTAAAGGTAAATTTCTGTGTAGCAAAGATGTTTCTGCTCAATCTTTTGATATTAGCTTGCTTCTGTGGGTGTTCTGCCTTTACCAGTGTTGCAGGAGATAAACAAATGTAGGTCTTAAACAATGTTTCAAAGCTAATGTGTGGAAAATTCAAGGTAACTGGAGTAAATCTTGTAAAAGCTCCTGTAATATTATTTCTTTGTTTAGATGTATCTTTTTTTGCATTCATAATGTATCTATCAGATATCTACAGAACAAGCCCACTACTATGTACATTCTTTGCATTAACTTCCACCCTCTAAACATTAATTACAATGATGTTCTGAATGTGTCGGTCCTGTGAGGATATGTCTGTGCTTGTATTATACCAGTGAGCTATTTTGGTTTTGCAACTTTAAGATAAAACCTCAGTCATTTAATTTCTTTGCTATACAATCAAACACATAAAGTCTTATCTGCAGTTCCTGCTAATTGGCTCCTGTTAATTCATATAAAGGCCTGTTTGATAACAGCTAGCATAAAGACAAGAGAGCAAAACTTGAAGCTGTGACTCAAAACTTTCCTGCACTAAATGACTCCTCAGATTAGCTGTGAGTGGAAGTGGAACCAGCTATGTAGGGAGTGGGACTGAAGGTTTTATCCCTTTAGAAAATGGCAGTGAATAAACACATAACTCTGAACACTCTTCTGCCCCTGAATATGAACAATATTATGGTCATTTGTGAGCACAGACTGTGCATTTGGAAATAAGGGATTTAGGATCCGAACATAAACGTAACGCATAGCTTCCTGTTTGAAATGTACCTATACTGAACAGTGACTATGCAGACCTTTGTCATACCAAATTCCATCAAAGTCTTCAGTTACTTTTTGGGCAGAATTTCCCAAATCCTTCTGATCATTTCTGCATTTTATAATGGTTTTTTTTCCCCCTGCCAATTTTAAGCACTTTGTAAGCACTGGCTGAAAATCAGTCCTCTTTTAAGCCATAATCCAGCTCTTTGGCTGGTCCTCTTAAAAACTATTGCCCTTAATTGTTTTCCATTACCAGAAGATCATTAAGGTACAGCTAGTACTGCCCATTAGAGATGAACCAACAGAGTGTATGATCTCTGAACCTTGAAAAAGACATGGCCTAGATAGACAATACAGAGTCCTGAAAGTTGTGCACACTACTGCCTGATCTGCTTTCTCTGCAACTTACACAGACCATGAAAACAGTATTAGGACTTGAGGTGAATCACCTTGCAAAAAAAGATTGTGTAACCTTTGTTAAAGCATAGGAAAAGTTAATAAGGGAAGCATTGTTTCCCTCACTAAATAAATGATGAGTATTTGTAAAGTGCAGCTGGAGTTGAGAATCACACTGGAACCACATGCAGCAGCAATTTGTTAAACTCTGTGCAACCTGCACACCAGCTTTCAAACAGGCTAAATGTGGCACAGCATGGATAACACTATGTCAATTAAAACATCTGCATTCTATTCCTGATCAAAACATGACTGTTGCTGTATATACACGCAGATGTCGTTAATGTTTCCACTCTTGAACGTTCAGTTTGCTATGTCTGATGTCCTGCCAATTAAGTGCAATTACACTTATGGTCCCTCACTTGGTGAGCTTGCCAATTTAGGATTCGGTAGATGGGAAGGGGGAGGGCAATTGGACCACATTGCTCAAACAAGAAAAATACCATGTGAAGCACATACATCTAGGCAACTTTACTATCCTTAGGACAACAAGGGATGAATAGGAAAATCCCAATATTTTAGGGAAAAAGAGGTTGAGCTTTGCCCTGCCCCAGTTACAGAGATCTTTTCAAATGCTTCTAGGGCATCCACAGGGCAACAATTGTGAAGACACACCAGCAGCACACGGAAAGGATAGGATGCTGTTAGCCTCATGTTTCTGTTTGATATTCCAATGTTAGGATGGAAGATACCCATTTTAAATTGAAGTGGGTTTTTTTACCAATATTTTTAAAATAAAAAGCATATTTAAATGGACTTCTTCAAACTTCTTTCAATAAAAGCTCTCTTAGCTGTACAGAGAAGCTGAGTATGACAGGTCACGTTAAGGGAGAAGGAAGGGTGGTTTTGAGACCTTCCTGAAAACAGTCAAAAGCAGAAAAAAATTTGGGAGGTTACTAAAATAAGCCTTGAATTCCTTGAATGAGGAAGTGATAGCTCTAGTGTGAGGAAGATGAGGTGGAATGTAGCTGCTTCTGTGGAGGAGGTGCAGGGCAAGAAAAGCAGGTAGTTACAGAAGGATAAAGTGCTGCTGCATGGCAGGATGATATTTAACGTGCATGTGGAACTATCTGTGTGTGTGAGATCTCCAGCAGTGAGGGGGTCCCCAAGCGCAAATGCAGCTGTTACAGGTGCCAAAACAGACACATCCTCTCTCAATGGCTATGCAAATTTGTTTCAGAGAAGTTCTGACTTCCAGATCCTTTTAGGGCACCAAATTACGTATGCTTCCTCAACCCAGTGATGCATCTCTCTTCACTTCAGCCTGCAGTGACAACCCTCAGATCTCTGTACAGATGTAGGAATAGAACACTCTTCAGCTCTCCTGGGTCTGCAGCAGTCACCTAAAAGAGCTCAGGTTGATTGTGCCTCATGAGGTCCTGCTTCCCTTCACTGAGCTGAGAGGGGACTCAAGAGGGTGTGCCTACTTGCTTGGACAGGTGAGGTGAATCCCTCCGTTGAGATCAGCCTTGCTCTCCCAGTGGAGCATACCATGAATACCTCTATTCTAAATCCAAAGATGCAATTTTGAATATGATGAGTCAGGGCTGTTTTCTTCCAGGACCCTGTTTCCCCAGATGGGCAGTGATAAATATATTACATTCTTTTACAAAAGTGTTTGGAAAGTATAAATGTGTAGGGAGTTTTATTGTATCCCTTTTGAAGCAGAATTCAAGGCTTATTTCAGTAACCTCCCAAATTTTTTTCTGCTTTTGACTGTTTTCAGGATTACACTCCTGATTCTATTGATGTTTCCAGGCTTGCAACCTCAAGCCTGAAAACCGCTGACTGCTTATCTCTTGTCCCTGCAGCCAATAACTCAGCTTCTGCTATCCCTAGTAACACTTGTGGGGAAATGTCAAGCAGGATGTGCTATTGAAAGAAAATAGGGAAAAAGTCCAGTTAAACTTGGTTCCTGGTGTTAAAAACATCAAAAGGCTTGTCTGTTACAAGTTAAGGCCACAGGTATGTGTTGGCAGGGTGGCTGTCTTAGTCCTAATGTTTTTTTTTAATTATGAGAATTTCTGCCAGATGTTGTGTTTGTGTTATCAACATCTGTCACTGAGGGCTGGGCTGTGATCCATAAGTGTTTCAAGTAAAAGCAAACAGATTTTCCTTCTAAAAATGAAAAACTGCCAAGCTGTTGTTTGGAGCAACCCCTGCTTTTAAAGCAATCTTCTCCTGACAGTTCAAAAGAGGCTTTTGTTTTCTGTGTGTTTTTCTTAATTCCAAGCATCACCTGAGGTTTATCTCCTTGCCTGATAGTTGTGATTTCCTCCATGTCAGTCACTAGGATGTCAGTACTGTGTAGTAGGATCATATTAATTTTCTTTCCCAAAATATAAATGTTAGTGTTCTCTAAGCACATATTGATTTTTGTTTAAAAAGTATGCTACAATACTTACTGTTTTGTAAGATTGAAGACATAGAAGAAAGAGAAGTGCAGATTTGCAGCTCCCCTTTCCCATGAGGAACTCCTTTGAGGAGCTGCCATGTTATGCATGGTGTTGCTGTGTCTTACTTTCATAAAAGAAGCAATCAGTAGATCCAATATGCTAAACAGTGAAGATGTTATACCTGATAAACTCTTGATCTGGCACTATGCTCCTGTGTTGGAAAAAAAAGTAATAGTTATTCAGCAGACAACTCTGTTTCTGAAGAATTTAAGAAAAAACATCATCTAGGTAAGTAGTGTTAACAGCAGCATCCAGGAGGAGGTTGATCCTCTTAGAGGTTTCTTGATGGTATTTCTTATTTTTTTGGTTTTAGATATTCTTTCTAATTTCCATAGGTCATGTATAAACATTAATCATAATGCTGGCTCAACTCTAGCAGAAATGTTCTTGGCTGTCTCCGTCTGCCAAGGGTTTACAGTCCAGAAATTCCCAGAGTGCGTCTAAATCCTTAGTTAGAAACTGTCATGTTTCCAGGGGTGTGTTTACCTGGCAACAGACAAAGTGCACAGAGAAAAATTCCTTAGCTAAGACTCAGAAAAAACAGAGAGTATGTGCTCATGAAGCCCACATCTTCCATTTAAATAGGAATCTAAAAACTGGGAATTAAGGATAACTTGCACTTCCTGAGTTGGATGCACTAGAACTCCCTATCAAAAAAATGATTCTTTTATATAAAGCATGAAGCAAGTTTTCTTAAATTTTTATTTATTCCTTCCCTGCAAAATCTTCAATCACTCACAGAAACCGATGAATTATAATTTGTTGGGTCACTGAAATGAAAAAATCAGAAATTCTAGATAATAACAGTATAATGGCCAAAACCACCAAAGCTACAAAAATTGAATAAATGTACTGAGGGTTTGTTTCAGCTGAAAAAAAATATGCTTCGGTTGCCTTTCTATCATGAAGAGAATGATAAGCACTTGTGCTCCCTGTTACAAAATGATGTGACATCAAGTAGTTCTTGTTTAGGTGTAACAACAGAGTTAATTCATACTCAGAGTCATGCTAATCCAAGATAATTTATGTTCAGTTTGTGCCTTTTTCTTCCTGTACTTGGATATCAAGTCTGTTGCAGATGCATTAGATTGTGCCTTGTATACTGAGATTTCTCACTGTAGGTGAATGTATGGTATTTACTGAACAATTAACACTCTCAATATGCAAATGCTATAGCCATAAACTTAATTTGTTTGTTTTCATGTAACTCAGGAAATATAAGCCATGGATCTATGCAGACAGAGCGGCAGAGATGAAATCTTGTAAAACCAGTGGTATTTATATATGCAGCTGTTATAAAGAAGACTGTACTTGCAAGTCTATAAAAAGTGCAAATTTCCTGTCAAATATACTCCTCCTCAGAGCAGGAAACAGCCAAGTAGGTATTTTTGATAGAGAATAAGAGATGGAGACCAAAACCACTAAGCCTGAACACAAGAGAAACTTCTAGCCTGGAGCTACCTCCAAGAACATGTTGAATTTGGAGCCTTAAACCACTAATCTCTTAAATTTGACAGGGATTATGGTTGTCTGACTTCAGGAGTCTAAAAGTCAGGCATGTGTTCTGAACTAGCTGTCTCATTTCCCTTTATGATCAATGGGGATAGATCAGCAAGGTGATGATTCATTCCTCTTATCTCGGGCTGGCATGAATCATTCTTTCTACTTCTCCCTATAAATTATTTTCTCTATCCTATGTGCATCTTCTGTTCTTTCAGTTGCAAAATACTTCCATCCGTTTTTCTCCAAGCCGGGAAAAAGTAAGGGATTTCTATCAGTGAAGAAATCACACATTTATACAAAGCCCTCACTCTGCTGCAAGTCCAGCTTCATATGCTTCATTGAGAAGGCAAATAGGGCTGTTCCTGCATGATGCTGGGCCTGACACCACATGGTGTCACATAAAGGTCTAGAGGAAGGTGACTCCAAATGCATATTCAGTCAGGAGGAGATGCCAAGGCTTCACCTACTTCCAAAGAAAGCTGTAAGATGAGAGTGCCTGACCTAGTAATTTGTAAACTAAGGGCAATTAGAGAAGGGAAAATAAGAGGTTAAGCATACAATCTGTGCCCTGCTCTTGTATCTTCCTCCAGACCTTCCAGAAAGAGATTTCTATACAAACAACATATGCTGTTGTCTTAGCCTTTTTCACAGAATTCCCTTATCTTGGCTCTCTGTCTCCTCTCTGGTGTCTCACTCCACAGTATAGCAATTTTTCTCCCCAATGCATATAAGAAATAAATATCATAACTACAGTATTCATGTCTTGTGATATCTACAGTGATTCATGTCAGCTAAAGGACTAATTTTCTTTCTTAATTCCAGTGACTTTTTGAAAGGCTTTCCCCCATCTCCCCACCCCATATCAGCAATCAGAAAGCATCCTGTCTTCTCTCTAATTAATGATCATTCCTTTCAGGCATTGCAGATGTCTTCACATATGGCTCATTACCCTTAAGACAGGAACGATGTAAGAGTTAAAGGTTTATTTCACAGGGTGCTTTGGGCAACCATGGAGGATGAAGTCATTAAAAATACTTTTAACTAAAGAGAATGCTGCTATCCAGCCTCATATTTTCCTGCTACCACAATATTATGTGATGGTCATACCTTTTGGATGAAGGTTTATTAGATTATATTGTGGTAAATTTGCCTGGAGCAGAAGAAAATCAGAACAATTGTAATAAAACATATATATGCATACTATCTAGGGTCCAAGGAGTTTACTTTTTTTGGTAAATTTTATATCATTAAAGTAAATGACTTAGAAATGAGTCTTTATGTATATTGATGAGCTGACAGATCTTATATAAGTATTCAGAATTCCGGGTTCATAAACTACAGAAGTCAAAACAGAGAATAAAGGTTAAAGTTTAAATGTTAAAGTCTCATTGCCTTTTTAAGCTTGATCACTGTGTTTACAGAGTTGAATCTGTTGATAGAATGAATGGTTTAAAATATTTCTTCTTATTTGTACATCTGAAGTCTGCAGGCCTCATACAATGTGGTCATTGAAGGTGATTTAAATCATCCTACTTTGTGAACTTCTGCAGTGACTATGCCTTCTGCCACTGTCAGTCCTTCTTGGGTGGCAGAAAAATGAAAACTGGTGTGATATTTTTCTTTTTGAAGATTTTTGGGTTTTCTATATGAAATATAGATAAGACTGAAGATAAGTTTATTTTTTCTGGACAGATGGTTGCAATACATGTGACGGTCAGTTCTGGATGTTTAAATACATGCCTCAGAAAGTTTAATGTCCAGTTATATCACATCAGTGGAGTACTACAAACAAAAAATTAGGCATTAATAATAGTTGTCTCATCATGCAACAATATCTTCCAGAATGCCCTAGGTAAAAAAATCTGATAAAAAGTAGGTGGAGGCAGGTTTTTAGCACCAATAATATCAGTCAGGAATCCATGAGCCCAACAAGCCTGTCAAAAATCTGATGATTTTCAGGTATGTATGTTTAATTTCACAGGCTGTGTTATGGCCATAGATGCTCACCTTTATCCAACCTCTTGATGGGATTTAGCTTCAGCCAAATGTGCATTCCCATTACCTGACCTCACCTAGCAAGGAGTCTTTTTCAGAAATTATTTTATGTCCCGTGACTGTGAAGTACGGGAGCTACGTGTCATTCCTGAAATTAATCGATACATGGATGTCACTTGAGCTCAAATTTCTTCAGCAATTAACTTGTTGTTTCCATGTGTGCATTAAAAATATCAAAGAGAAAACTGGACCTTATCTAACCACTGATGGAGTACTCAGGTCTCGCAGGAAAAGACCTAATCAGAAGTGACAGGAAAAGTATGAATATTTTTAGGAATTTTAGCAGATTTGTGCCTTTCACCTCTTTCAGGCAAGTCTGGAGTATCGAAGGTTCCAGAGGTGCCAAGGGAAATGCATTTATGTATAAAAATTATAAAATTTTCCATCTGTGGCTTTAGTTCCGAGTCCTAGTTTGAATCCAAATCATATCAAGCTTGGATCTGAATGTAAATTGGGGTATGGTTATGAATAAATATAACGCATCTGGATGTCTCAGGTTTCTTGGATTCTAATATGTTTTTAAGTTTTTTTTTTCTTCTAATGCTGCTTTATGTCTTTCAGTTGAAGTTGGCCTTAATTGTTCATAGCTCTTGAGTTAAGTGTGAAATAATAAGGTTCAGTTAATTTTACCAGTCTTTCTGGGTGTTCAGGGTTCCTGACTGTATTGAAGTTTGGACATGAAGCTGTGTTGTGGGCTGATAGTCATAAGCCAAGTCATTCTGTGTGGAAAGGCTTTCCAGATATCAACATTCTTTTTAGTGAAGGACCATATTTCACCTCAGGAGTTCTCTCTCCTGTGCTCTGCAGAGGTTTGTAGGCACTCAGAATTGATGAAGCAGCTTAACACCCAAGATAGTTGCTAGCTAACACCTTGGAGCCTCATTTGGCAGCTTCAGCAGGGGCTGAAAGGAAGGCTGCAGACCAGTAATGGAACATTTCTGTTGCAACTTTATAAAATGTATTATGTTTCTTCTCATTTCATGTGGTATGACTAACATTTCTGTCCCCTAAGCAAAGGACTTCAGAAAAATGAAATTAAAGGCCTTCCCTCTACTGATTCTACTTGGAGAATCACTATTGGGTGACGATAATGATTTACTGTCCTGTGATGAGAACAGTACTAACTTTTCATATGTTGTTGGAATCCATTTCTACTGAACCAGAATAGTTCATCCCAGAGATTGGAAGGTCTCTTGTCATTCAAAACACTATTTTATGATGTCCTTATAGGAAGGCTGGGACACAAGCAGTAGGTGACCATTCTGTTTAAGCAAACATGTTTGTGAAATTGGAGTGTCTGCAGCCTTACTGAACTATACATTGAAACCTCTCAGGCTAACTAGACAAGAATGTGCCACCATTGTGATGAAAAAGCCATGAGTATGTTTTTGTAATGTGTCGTTATTCCTAAACAATCTGTAAATAATGAAAATACCAGTTTGAATAACTGGACTGTCTTAAATTGAACAAAATGTTCTTACCTAAGAGCACTTCTTCACAGTGTGTCTGAAGAGTTTTCTTACTGTGTGGCAACGTCTCATGCTGCAGGTAGATGGCAGAAAAGAATTCAGAACTTGCTTCATCTGGTGAGGTATTAGTGGAGGAGACTATACTCACTGCTTGACCACTGCCGAGGTCCTATTTATCGTAGCCCTTCTTATATCTATGACCTGACCATTTATGTGGCATGTACTTGGTTTGCATGCAAGCCATGGTCTTGTGCAGAGATCAGCTGTTAGATGCCATTAAACAAGTTACTTTTGTGCATTTATTTCAAACTCATCTGTGTTAGGTGATCAATGCATAGGAAAACTGGAGGTTGTTTTTATTAGACATCCTAACATACAACACCAATGTCATGAGAGCCAGTCTCAGTGCTGGATTTGTACATTTACTGAACCTGGGGAGTGGGGAGAGCTAGAATAATGGATTTCTGGAATACCAGTGGCTAGTATGCAAGTTGAAAGACCATGATATGGAGTTTAACATATCTAAGGAAGGATGTCACTTGCATGGAAGGGCTTTTATTGTTGAATATACAGTAGAGAGTAAAGGAACCAAGGTAATACTTGTGCATTAATTTCTATAGAAGGCTACTAGAGAAAAAGCACACTGGCAAAATGATCATTGCATACCTGTAAACGTAGTGCATTTTTTTTTTCCCCTAGGATTTTAATTTTAATTCCTGAGCGCTAAGATTGATATTAAATACTCTACCCTTGTATGGTGATTGCCAGGGTTTTTAACATGTTAAAATATGCTCAGAAACAAGGAACACCAGTGAAGCCAAACATGCTAGAATGTGGTGTACTCTAGTCTGATATCCCTCAGGGTTTTGTGAGAGGGTTTATTAAACTTAGAGGCTCATTAACACTTGTTCCTGAATATTGAAAGGGAAAATGTTGGTTATATAAGAGAGTCAGTGGGATTACTGACTACCAAAGTAAGGTCTCCAAACAACCACGTGCTTTAGCTGATGCTGAGAGTTGGACTGTAACGACCTGAAATACAAGGAATAATCAGAAAATATCTCACTGTTCAAATAAGACTGCAGCAATGTCCAGAGCTAATATTTGTGTATGACCAAGCTAAACTTTCTTAGAAGAAAGCTTAAAGTATCATGTAGAGGCTCTGTTGAAAGCAGGTCCATTCATTTCTCACAGCAGGATAATTCATGTCATTCAGTTCAAGAGACACGTTTGAGTTGAGTGACAGAGAGAGATCAGTTCTTCCCCTCTTAACCTTAGAGTGTATATTGTTTTCAGAAAGAGCTTTCATATCTGGCCAGAGGCATCAGTCTGGCCAGTTGCAAAAGCACTCTATAAGCAGTTAGAGAGTAATTTTTCACACTAGAAATTAAACTCTGAGCAATATGGTGTATTTCATCTCATGTACTTTAGAACTATATATCCAGACAACGAAAAGCATAAGTACTGTCTGCTAGGTCAAGGTCTATCTGCTCCTATTTCTTTAGATATGCCCATGATCTAATTCTTCATGGCAAAAACTGTGAAGGGAAAGGGTAATGGCAATACCTTGTTAAGCCACCTTCACTAACAAAGGCTTGATGGGACTGTAAGTATGAACAGTGCGCTCTGCTTCAGTGGCATTCTTGAACAGAAGGTGAGGGTGGTCATATTGTAGCAATGATTGAACTCAGAAGCAGCTGAGCTGAATGCAAAGTAAAAGCTGGATTATGAAGAGGGTTTTAGGGGGTTGAATTGCTTGTATTTTTTTCTTCAGTGTTTTTTGTTTGTTTAGTTTTTAAGGATTTTTTTGGTTTTCTACATCAGGGAAGTAAACAGAAGAAGAACAGAATGTTATTATATAGCGAATATCCTCTTTGGACACTGCAAGCAACTCTCAGGAGATTATACACAGAAGTAAACTCAATAGGTTTTCTTCTAATTGAGTGCTAGTAAGAGGTGCACCATCCTAATGAGCAGATGACGGCAGGGATACAGTCCATTTTAATAGATACATTGTAGTTGTGATAATGAGAAGCTATTAGTATTTTTCTTGATAACAATTAGTCTGTTGATTGGTTTCTATTCCCTTTGCACCATCAGCACTTTTATATATCAGTACAATGTTGATTTAACTTTTAGTGTTCCAACATATCCCTTTCAGCTGCTTGAGTGAAAAACAATTGTATTGATTCAGTAATGCTGTGCTTTGCAAGCACACTTATATATTTACACTTTCATTTTATTCCTGCACAGTAATAGGGCTTGAAGGCTGTGGAACTAAGTGTTCAGAAATTGAGAAGAAAAATTTAACTTTTGGGAGTAAATTCTGCTTGTCAAAACATGTCATGACATTGTGAACTGTAACAGGGACCATACAGAATATCTGTATCTACAGGAAAAAAAGAACAGGCTTCAACACAGCTTTAAACTGGACATTGTCTCTTTAGTTTACCAGGGATGCTGCTGAGACTTTCCCACAGCACAGTGTGGCACCTAGTGGCTGAAAATACAGTGAAAAGAATGTTTTAGAATATCTCACGTTCTCTGAGCCATGAATTTTCTTTAAATTAATGATCACAGTCCTGTGTAGACCTTAATTAATCAATAGTTGGACTTGGTGATGTTAGAGGTCTTTCCCAACCTTGAAGATTCCATGATTCTATGATTCCAACTTTTGGCCCCTATGCAATCAAGCATCCAAAATGCAGATGACAAAACTGCTCCCTATCTTGCTAGCTGATTTGCAACCAGTATTTATTCACTAATTATTTTCCTTCCAGCTTCCTAAAAGCGCACCCTGTCCTTTTCAATTTTCAACCAAATATCAATATCTGAAAAACTCAAAAAGGCTAATGAAAATTAGACTGGCAAGAACACTATTAAGCGTCATTGTTACTGAAAACAGTCCAAAAGTATCTCTGAAGAAAACTTAGGTGCTGCATTTCTCTTAGTGCATATCTTTATGGTGTTACTGATTTTGATGGATCTCTTGTCTCTTCCATAGATGAAATAAAGCAAATCTTACAATATTCTACTGTTTTATATGTCTGATATCCTAGTATGAATACACAAACATTTGGCAAAGGAACACCAGGTATTATTTGGCAGTTAAATGAATTTGAGACATAGAAATGTATTTCTTCTCATGCAGGGGATTGGTTGCCCAAGCTGGAGTCACGAGCAGTTTGTGATCTTTAGAATTAAATGTTCAGCACCCAGAATTGTATAGCATGGTAATTACAGATCTTTCATCAGTTCAAAGTTTGAATGTGTCTTGAAGAAATATAGAAAAATAGTAATACACATCCTAAGTTAAAATTTTCCTTCACCAAGCCCCTGGGTTCAATTCTGCATTAGAAAGCAGCACTGTTTGCAGGGTGATCAGCACTGGTGTCAGCTGAGCCGGATTCACTGTTTGTACTCACCTACATCACATTTTGCTATTTTATTTCTTTCCTGTGTCTTGCTAAAGCGAAATTTATTTGTCATTCAGTTGGATTTGATGGATGGTTTAACCCTTTCTGACTGCTCCTATTGCCCAGTTTGAGCTCAAGACAAGTAACCAAAGGAAGCACAGGGGTCCAGGGCACACCGCCTCCCCTCTTCAGAAATGTGGCCTGACAGGATGGACAGTTTTTACAGCACTGACACCTGCTCTGTACAGGTGTCCAGGCAATAACCGTGACATTTCCAACCTTTACACAATATTCACACTGCTCTCTGCCATTTCTGCAACCTGCCTTAGGAAAAGGACACCATCTGCTGTCACAACTTCTTCCCAAGGACTGCCTAACACAGGTTGGGCACAACCATTGCGTTTGTTTTAAAGAAACACACCATGACTCATTATGTCGCATTTTGCATGGCTTTAAGGGCACTGTATGAAACAAGGCAGATGTGAAGTGTGATACTAGTTTTAGACACAGTTCCACGGTGGGATTTCCCATTGGGTTACAGTCTCATGTGTGGGAATCCCTGTTGGCTGGCAATCGATGGCACCTGCCTTTCCCTGGCACTGGTGCGAAGTCAGCAATGATGTTAGTCTGTGTTTCCTAAACTTGCAACAGGCTTAGACAATTGGAAGACTTGTGGCTGCAATGTCTGACTCCTGATCATCTGCATATGATAATCTAAGATAGACAGGATGATTACTTGTTATTTATTTATTTATTTATTTATTTTTCAGCAGTAGAAAAATGCATACCATTCACAGGGGACTTTGCAGGCTTAGAAAATTAGAATTACAATGTCAGATTGAATAATTGCACTCATCATTTCTGATTCAAATTCTTCTGCTGATTTTGCTATTTTTCTCAACACAATTAGGCACATGCTCAAATTTACATTTAATTTTAAATCGAGGCGATAAAAACACTCAGTACTATGAGGATATAGGACAACAAGTGGATATGCTTTGTACTTTCTACTACACCATAGAGTCATAGTCTGCATAATATAGCCAAGAACGTTATATATTTCATTGTTACCTGTAGCAGAGTTTGAGCATTGGATTTGTTTGTTTGGTTGGTTATAAATTCATTTGAGTAGCAAAAATTCTGCTTTTTAAAATCTATTTGGAGCTGTGGACCTGCTCTAGAGCTCCAGAGATTAAACAGAAGATGTCACATGCTTAGAAATAGTATGGAGATACAGTATCTAAGTAAACATCCACCACTGATCAGTGTAAAGCATGCCTATGCTTTGTGAATTGTGCTGCCTTTTGTCTTCCACTATCTGTGTGTTACCTGTTGAAGGTGGTTCCCTCACTAAACTCTGCACTTTAGTCTTGTTGTGTTAAATTTTAAAAAGCTTGAATGTTTGAGCAGGTAAAACACATATAAAGAGAATGTGTAGGCTTTTTTGTGGTCATTGTGTTTTTTTAATAATATGATGTCTTCAAGTTAACAGCTATTGTTTCTGATTTAGTCTGTAAATATCGTTCTAATCTATAATATATGTGTAGTGCAAGTACTTTGTTATGACAAAACATTTAAATATATTAATCTGTTCAGTAAATTCTTTTACAGGAAAGAAACTTCTGGGAAATTTTAAAATTCTAGGTTTGATTATTTCTTTCTCTAAATGTGTTTAATTTCATTATGGGGTATTCTTTGTTCTCCTCTGTGAAGTCAGCTTGTCCCTTAATAGTTTTTAATACCTCCTAGATACACAGGCCTCGTTGGAGTTATTCAGCCAGCCCTCATGCATTGACTGTAATTTCAGGTGTGCTTTCCACAAGTCTGGAATGTCTCCTGAGAGGCCAGCTTAAGAAGGGCAAACACAAAATTGTATCAGAAGGTTGTTGTTTTAGATTTATCAGTCTAAAATGCTGTCTGAAAGAAGATCCATCTCACTTATGAGGTGCTTGGGCAAAATGCAATTGCATTGATGTGAGTAATTCGTAATTTGATGGAAAGAGGAGGGAGGGTTTGTATTTTATTCAATAGCTGTTAATTCCTACATAGGAACTTTAATTACCACTCTTCTGTTTCTCAGAAAGTCCAAAAACTGGGAAATGGATGAATTCCTCAAAAAAACTCATTCAGCATGTTCAGTCATGTTTATGGGTTATAACTAAGTGGTGCTTGAAGTACTTTAGCCTGCCTGATGTTGTTATATGTTTCTCCATATCTGTGGAAGGTTTGAGACAGACTTCCGGAGCCTGTACCCACTAATGCTTGGTGCCCCTCTGATCTGATGGGTGAATTTCCCCGTATTCATCCTTCCAGGAGTCATCAAAAGGGTGATCTATTTTACTTCATTAAACAGACCAAGGAAAATGGCACATTATAGTGCTGGGCGAAAACCTTAGTATAGAGAGAAAGCCCTGGGAAGATCAAGTTGCAGGAAGATTAAATCAGAAGGTAGGTGCTGTGAAGTAATGGGTTGGGCTGTCCAGTTATGGGCTAGTCACTGAAATGGATGAAAGTGGAAGTGTAGCTGTTGCTTTTTGCCCATAATGGGCCTCATATAAGCTCCAGCATAAATTCCAAGTGTAACTACAAGTCTCCTTGAAAAAATATCCTCTGAAAAACATCTGGAAAATGCACACAGGGACATGATTTGCTGTTATTTATTTATGAAGATGAACATGTTGGTAAACAGTTGTTTCAAAGCATGAGCCCACAGGTGTCAGCTGATAAGACTTTGATGCACCTGTGAAGAACAGAGATTTCATAAAGTCTCTGTACAGACTGTTCTCTAGTAGGTATCAAATCCCCAGCCTGTTTTAAGGATGGTACTTGGCACATCTTTTCTCAGAGCAATAAGCTGTTTTTCTGGAGAGTATTCCAGCTGTCTCAAGAAGCAGTTGCTTTACATGGTAAGATAGTGGCTGCAGTACAAGGCAGTCAGACGTGTCAGTACAGTCTGATGAAATGTCACACGTGCTGAGAGTCCATTCAAACTTTCTACTCCATGGAACCTGGAGAACTGCTCTTTTGTTGTGTTTTCCCTCTGGAACTGAAGAAGCTCTGAAGGCTGATGATAGCTCAAAATATCTTTGCTTCTTTTGGGCTTCAGGGCAATCTGTCCTATGAGTAACTGGCAGGAAAGTGTTCCCTGTCTAAGCTGGATTGTTTTGTCCACTCCCACATCCCTCTTACATTAGTGCAGGGATGGATGTATTTTGGAGCCCTTTAAGGTGTCAAGGGTATGTTCTGACACAAATACTTGGGTTGAATATTTTTCCATCAAAGAGCTAAGACTCAGTGGAGGTACTGAGGACAGCAGCACCACATTTAGGGTATCTAAATGTGCCTCCTTGGTACTTAAGCAATGAATCACTTTATAAAATCATTAGTATGTAAGAATCCACTTACTCTGGTCAGCATGTATTCACACAGATCAATGAGACTGTTGATGGAAAATTATTCACTGAAAGCAGTAAGAGGCTGTCAGTTGGGTGTTAAATGCAGGGAATTTAGTTTTGAAAGAAAAGGATCAGGAAGACATCTGTGTTATAAAAACAGATCACATTTTATAATGAACAGTGAAACCACACACTAGACCTAATCAAAGTAATTATACAGCAGTGATGAAGACAAGTACCAATTCTGAATACTTATTTTAGTCTAAAAGCAAAGATATGTCCTTGTTATATCATGCTGAGATTTTTATGCTGTATCAGAAAAATGACAACTGTAAAATTTTATGAGATTCCAAAATCATTAAAGGAAAGTGGCAGAAAATGAAATTCAGATATGAAGTACAGGCTTTGCATGACTTGACACAAATGTATCCACTCCTAAATAAAAACCAAATGTCACTTAATAAGAAGTTATTAAAAATATCACTGCTCTGTAAAGTTTGGAAAGATAATTTCTAACTGAAACAGAAGAATAAGGCAATTAGGACCCTATCCAGCTGCCTTTGTCAAGAGGATGGAGACAGGCTCTTGGCTGAGCAATAGGACAAGAGGCAATGGGCAGAAATGGATGCACAGGAAGTTCCACTTGAACACAAGGAAGAACTTCTTTCCTGAGGATGACAGGGACAGGTTGCCCAGAGAGGTTGTGGGTCTTCTTACCTGGAAATACTCAAAAGCTGACTGGAAACAATCCTGAGTAATGTGGTCTAAGAAACCCTTCCTGAGCAGGGACTAAGTGACCTCCAGTGGTCCCTTCCAACCTTAACCATTCTGTAATTCTGTCGTTTTGGCTTGCAGAAGAAAAGTGAAGTTCCAAAAAAGCTGTCAGGTCATGGCTGGAGTTTAGGAGGAGCAAAGCAGAGCACCATCAGAGATATTCCAGTAAAATAGCAGTGTGAAGAATATGTGGAGGTATTGTCTTTATCTAGAATGAATGGCCCAGGCTGACAAGCCAGGAACATGATGCAAAGAATGAAACAGTGCCCCTAATTCAGTGTTTAACCTTGCCTGACTTCAGGGCTCAGGGATTTTGAGTGTTCTGGCCTCAGGTCATCCCGCATCTGTAAAACTTGCTTGATAGCTGTGCTGCTGGTCTATGAGCACTCAGCCATCTGTAACCTAAAGAACTCATTTCCCACAGCCTAAATGGGTATTTCTTCAGTGCT
The DNA here is from genome assembly GCA_013397195.1 of Hylia prasina. NCBI lineage: Eukaryota > Metazoa > Chordata > Aves > Passeriformes > Sylviidae > Hylia > Hylia prasina. Next base: position 288,495 of record VYXD01002841.1, read on the forward strand.
TAACCTCAAACATCCAATCTTAAAAACACTTGAGTCTGATCTTTTTTTTCCTGCAGGCTGCTCCATTTGCTGTTTTGGTTATACTCTGGGACAGTATTTATTTCATTCTGAGGAAATATTTAGTATATAGACAGATGCAGACATGTCTTCTTTGGTTATGGCTCTCAGGTGACTCCTGACTGTGGCGTGTAATCACCAGCTATTTTATTTTCATCCTCTGAAAAATATAATCTAATTGAAATATGTGTAATATATATGCCTGTTAAATAGAAAAGTGAGAATAAGTCTGAAGGTGAATCAAATGCTCCTGCCAAATTCTAAGAAAACCAAAATTTTGCAATTGTTATTATATGCAGAAAGGTATTGATATTTTTTTTAATTTTCATCTTCACCTAATTTTTCCTAACTTTAGATCTCTCTCTTTTAATATACATATGAAACATATAAGACATATGAAATCTGCAGAATGTGCAGGCTGCAAGTACTAAAACTTTGGGTTGTTTTGAACCTTTGCAGTAATCTAACCATGTTTCTTTGTAATGTGTCTTTACAGTCAAACAACTCACTTATGCTGTAGTTGCAGAAACAGATAATATATTTTTATTAGTAATTATTTAGTATGCTGTTCTGCATTATTTTGAAACAGCAGGAAACTTCTTTGAGAAACTTATTTGAAAAATGAATCAGAGAAAAAAAATATTTCTCATCAGCTTCTTTTCGTATTGCTCATCAAAGAAAAACATTTTTTTTGTGAAAAAAAGCAGTCATCACTTTCTAGTCACTCAGGCGAGGATAATATTTTTCTTTTATTTTTTTCCTCTTTTTCCAATTAATTTTATAGTTCCAATATTCTTGGATAACAATTACCTAACAAGATGGGCAAAAATGGGATTTCTTGAAATACCACCTACATGAAAATAATATTTGACCACAATTTTATGGGTTTTAAAAAAATAGTCCTCCTATTTCCATGGTACAGAAATTAATCAGTTGTAATCTCTTCCTTGCTATTGCTGAGCTAGCTTCTATGTTTATAGAGAAAGGAAAAGAATCTTCTCTCTTCCACTCCAGTATACTCAAAAGCTTTGTATCATTTAAGTGGAAATAATGTTTGTACTGTGAATGACCTTAGCAACAAGATCATAAAAAAGGACTGTGCAATAATGAACACGAGATTAAAAAAACACGTAGCAGCAAAATCGGTCTGGTTCCCCCAACAGAATTTTGTTTTTCAGAGAAGCCTTGAGAAGCTTCTTACTGCTCAGCTTTCCAACATTTATTGCTGAATATATTATTTTACACAGGATGCACACATCACTTCCTGATGCCCATGCAGCAACCATTAAATCCAGCAGAGTTTTATCAATGGCAAGATAGAAGTCAGCCATGTGACTCTCTTTACGTTTCCTACTAATATTAAAGGGATGCTATAAAAGTATGATACAGGAAAGAAATACAAATAGAAATGGACTAGAGAATAAGATTCTCTCTATGACTTGCAAGACAACCAGAACAGAAGTGTATTCTAGTTTTGCAGAGTTGAAAGACAAATTTTGATTTCAAAGAGAACCCCTTGTCTTGGAAATTAATGATGACTCTTGCAGAATGAAAAAGCAAAATGAATCTTCTAAAATTCTGAAATGCAATGAACCATTAGAAAGCCCACAACTTTACAAATACTTAAAACTTAAAACATATTAACTACTATAAATGACAGCATCTAAGTGGTTTGTACTTATTGTTCTGTGAGATGACAAAAGCGACCCCATGTTGGATGTGCGAACTCAAGCTATTAATCCTGTTCTGACAAAAATTATAACTGGCCTGCTTTATCCCCTGAAACTGAGCAAAGGGTAAAAGGTGAAAATGAGGAAACATGGCTTTTGTACATTCATTTACATATTGCTAATTGAGAATTTCCACCCTGCAAGCAGCCATGTAACCTGCCAGACCCAATTCCCCAAGCACTAATTAAATCAAACATGAGCAACATGATCTTTTAAATTTTCTGCTGTGTATAACGAGAAATGTAAAAATAAATATACACAGTTAACCAAAGTATTGGTTTGTAAAAGTTTCCAGGTCTTAGGAAGAAAATCCAGCCTGTGCTGGAAAGAACCTCTCAGTTTTTCTGGCCACTCAGCTGCATTGACATGGAAGAGTGCAAGGTGAACAAGATGTCATGCAGGTCCTTTGGTACAGTAATGATCAGAGAAGCATTTTGTGCATTCTTTCTGTGAAGGGCATTAAGGACCTTCCAAGGTGTCTTAGGTTCATGTCCTTTTGTCACCTCCATGTTCTCCATCTGCCACCTTTTTTACTCCTGCCATCATTGCTGTTGATACACTTGAAACATCCTTTATACAAGAGTTTGCTTCTCCAGACTTGCATATCATGACTAGTTTCTAAGGGGCATTGTAAGTGAACTGTGTCTACTGAGCTCAGGAGTGATGGGTGCAAGTTAAAATAAGATTTGCATTTCTTTCCATAATTTTGATGGTTTCTTTGGCTCTTTTGTTTGTTTGTTTGTTTTTTTTTGGTTTTGTTTGTTTTTTTTAAATAAAACAAAGGAACACAGAACATTAGAAGCAACTTGAATATGTAGAATTTGCACTTTCATATTTGCTTATTCTTAGTATATGTGTTAGAGATCTAGCTATATGCTTGTAACACATATCTATGCAAAAAGAGAAAAAAAAACCCCAAAAAACCAACAACCCCCCCACAGAAAACTGATAACTTTGGGTTTCCTTATCCATGTCCCTGATTTTGTTTGACCCTATTGGCTTTGGACAACAGGAAAAAATCACAGAATTACAGAATGCCCTGGGTTGGAAGGGATTTAAAAACCATCTAGTTCCAACCCCTGTGCCATGGGCAGAAACATCCCTCACTAGACCAGGTTGCTCAGAGCTCCATCCAAACTAGTCTTAAATGCTTCCCAGGATGGGGTATCCAGTTTTTTGCAACCTGTTCTGGTGCTTCACTATCCTCAAAGTAAAGAATTTTGTCCTGTTATCGAATATAAACCTACTGTCTTTCAATTTGAATCCATTCCCCCTCATTCTGTCACTGCATGCTCTTGGAAATAGACTCTCCATCTTTCTTGAAGGTTCCCTTCAGGTGCTGGACGGCTGTAATTAGGTTGTGCTGAAGACTTCTCTTCTCCAGGCTGAACAATCCCAATCCTTTTAGCCTTTCAATGAATTTTCTTAGCCTTTTAATAAAGCTGAGTTGTCCAAGGCAGATGACAGTAGTTTTCTTACAACACTTTAAGGTGGATTTCACTCAGGATATTTCTGCTTTGCATTTTAAAAATATTTCTGCTCTGTAACAAGTTGTGTTGAACTTGGGTGTCACTGTTAATATTAATCTCCACTTGTTTTCCTTGGTGCTTGTGAAAGCATATTTTAAGAGTGAATGGTTCGAGTCTTTCCTTATCAATGATCACTGAAAGATATTTCTGTACTGCTATTAGTTAAATTGTTGTTTTTACTGGTTCAAAACAATGGAAGAAACTTTTAGACTGTCTGATTGCTCTTGTAAATGGTCAGTTTTTCTGTGGTGCAACATACCTAACACATTATAGATATGAAATACCAAATGTAGACTAAACATGAAAAAAATGCCAATTTGATCACAAATAAACACAAAAGATGAACATCCATGAGCTGGAAAACAGTCTCTATTGATTGGAACATGACTGATTCTATGAGACTGAAAGAAAACTCTTAATCATGCTTCTTGAAAAGACAGTTCTAGGATTGTTATTCAACCTCTTCACAACACTTCCATGGCTTTTAGTACAGCCTTGTTGATTCAGTGAGTGCAGTCAGCATTTATTCAGTTAAAAGAGCTCAGAGACCATGGAAATACTCTGACCACAACTTTTTTTCCCCTTTCCTTTTCTAAATAGTGCTGAATGGCCTTTGGGTAACAGGGAATAATATTTCTGGTTCTTACTTGGTCATTATGGGATTAGTCTGGCTTCCAGAAGGTTAACAGGGAGTGGCTTAAATCCTAGAAGAGGACTAAAATGTGATCTGGCATACCAAGGATCAAGAATTAGAGAGAGAAAAAGGCAGAGAGATGACTAAAATAGCTTATGCAATATTAAAGTATTGCTTAAGTAAAGTAGGGATTTAAATGCAAGTTCATTAGAAGACCATAAGAATGCCAATTGTGCATGGTCATTGGTGGACATATGGGAAAAAAGAATATGTAAGATATAAAGAGGGTGTATGTTCACTGTGATGTTGGTTCTCTATAATTTTCATGTAACACTTCTTAAAAATCTCAAATGCAAAAAAAAACTCCAAACCCAAACACCAAACCGAAAATGCTGAAGACAGCACACAAACCAGGCAGATGTGTTTGAGGCTACAGGTGGCTATATCAGGAAGAAGTAAAAAAAATAGAGAAAATTGAGGAAACATACTCATTTGAGTTTCTTATGCTTCAAAACTTATGGAGAAGACAAAAAAAATAAGCTGATTCTAAGTTCACCATGACAATAACAATTTCTATCTTAGAAAGGTACTTTTTATGTTAAAGCAACCTAGAGAAATGAAGGTGGAGATGTGTGTTGAAATAATATGTATTGATCACTAGGACTCCAAGAGATGGTCACTCTGGGAAACCAGATACTCTATAAGGCTTTTCATTTACATTAGCAACAACAAGAAAAAAATACCATATACTATTCAATGAGGTACGTAATAGGGCCATTTTTTTCCCCAGAAGCTGCCTAACTCTTTGAAAACAGGTTGTTTTGCTTTGTTTAGTGTTTTTTTGTTTTGTTTTGTTTTGTGTTGTTTTGTTTTGCCTTTTTTTTTCCCTACAGAACAGAGTAATTTTACTTTGTACAAGAAAGACAAAGATAGAACAACAAATGATTTCATGACCCCCTTCTGCAACCTATGAGGCACTGACCTCATTGACTGATTGCCACTCAATCTTACATCAGATTGTGAAATGACACCACCTTTGGATTACAAGTAGCCAAACACACAGCCCTCCACAGTTAATACATTAGGAGGCAGCACAGGGTTTGTTTGTGAATAAAAAGGAATTCAGCATGGAAAGCAGTCTTCCTGATTACATAATTTAGAAGTCAGAGTGTGCTGCAGCAGGGCCAGTACTAAGAATCAATATGCAGCTGATAACCAGAAAGAATTGATAGAGTTTATAATAAAACATGCAAAAGTTATATTAGTGTGTGGCCAAGGAGCACAGGCAGCCTTGGGAGCCTTGTTGCACTGCACCCAGGTGACTATGGGAAGGACAAGTATTAGAGGGAAGAAAAAGGTAATTTCTCTTCCTCTTCTGCTCTTGGAGAGAAAAATGAATGTAAATTGTATTAAATAATTGAATTGCTTCTGAAATCCTTTCCCAATTAAAGAAAGAAATTCAAACAATCTTAATCTCCCAAATGGCCAAACATCCCTTTTAAATCTTTGTGAATATATTGCAGATATGCCTATGCCCCCATTTTTGGTTTGTTTCTCTGTCTGCATGCATCTGTTTTTATAAGAAAGAATGTAGGTAGTTGAATAAGAACAAGTTTTTGCTTGTTCCTTTTTAGTGTTTTCCACCTACAGCCTATCCTTCATGTCCTTCAGAAAAGAAGGTTGCATATTTATGTGTAGTGCTTAATGAGAAAATACATCCTTGCATATGATATGCTGTGCTTCCTGTCATGTACTCATTATTCTCTTTGAGTTTACCAGTGTTTTTTGGTTTATAGATTCATGATTAATTTATTCTCAATCTACAAGGAAGCCCTTTTAATTCCAAGAAGTGGGCTAGATGAATTACCAGACACTACTTATTTGGCTTGCTTACCTACTGGAATGATTTGCAATTATCATCCCTTGCCTTTCCTGAGTGGTAAAGAAATCAACTCTTGATAGATTTAGTGAGAGACAGGGAATATTTTGCAGATTTCAGGATTTCTATCAGTCCCAGTCAGCAAAGAATGGTGTCAGGCAGGAAACTGTCCTGGATTGGCACTGCTGCTGTTTTGAGAGCAAATGGAAGAAGACAGTCTGTGTCCCATCAAAGCATTCAAGGACACTGTGCAAGGCCAAGCTCATGTAGTCTGCATTTTCCTGGGGTGTCCATGGCTACAGCCCCACCTGTGAATAGGCTGGGCATGCAGGTGTCTTACATACACCAATGGAGACCTCAGCTGTCAGCAGGAACTGCTCTTACTCATCTGCTTCTTAAGCTGAAAGAAGCTTTTGCATTGAATGGATTCTGACTGCCTTGGTGCTCACTCTCAATGGACTCACCAACCTTTATGTCTGTTGGATAGAACTTCACGTGCTGTACAGATGCTGATCAGGTGAGAAGGCAAAGTCCAAACCTCAGCAAAGTGGATCAGGGTGTGTTGTGCCATTTGGAAGCTGCATCTGTTGGGCAAACATTTCCAGACATGTTCTGGTGGTTTCAGATGTAAATGTTATGACAACCGTGAATCAATCATTTATGAGCAGAAGGGGCACTGACTGAGAATTTGGGACACCTGTGATCTATTCCCACCTCTGCCTCTTCTTTGCTCCCAAGTTTTATCTGTATAGTTTGTCATGTTTTCCTGCATGTTTGAACAACGCCTGAAAAGGCACTTCAGTTTTGGTGTGGCACTCTCCCATACTTCTGTAAATACAGAGGAGTGTGGACTTAGGACGGGTAGGACAGGAAACAAATATGAAGACTTTACATATCCCATATACAGTTGCATATGGGGGAGTGGAAAACGTACTCTTGTGTGACTTTGTGCTTCCAGAACCCAATGCTGTCAGCTGAAGGGAAAAATGTTGTTGTAGTTAGCATAATTTGCCACAAAATATTTGTATGAGTCTTACATACAGAGAAAAAAGCATATGACTTATGCTTAGGAGTACATGTTTCCTTTGGGAAATTTCAGTCCTATTAAAAATTTTGAGGTCATATAATGTCACAGCTGCATTAAGAATTCATGGTTGGATGAAAGAAAATAGGTATCTTGCCTGGATTTGTAGTACCCTAAAAAACAAGAGATATTTTATTCATTCATCTCTGTGAAAATAAAAATAAGCCTGTCTCTTTTTTGCCACAAAGATAAAATGATAATGTCTTTAAACTACAACAAGTGAGAACAAGGCAGTACTAGGATCAGGTCTAAAATTTTAAATACTGAGAAAAGCATTTAGCAATCACAGTCATTTGCTTGAGGCAGGTGTAGCTAATAGGGAGGAAAGGAAGGAACAGCTGTAACTTGGATAAAGGCTTCTTGGCCACAAGAAGATAAATAGCTATCAGCTGGTTTTCCACAAGGGGTAACGTTGCTCTAATGCCCCTATTTCTGCTCCCTTGCTTAGATGAATCCTCTCTTAGGCCAAAGGGGAAGACATGTTTATACATCATGGAGACAGATGCTTTCATCCTTGAAGATGATAATTTATCCTGGCTGTGGAATATTAGTTCTCATTGGTCACACTGGGAGTGGACACAGATGTTGTGTATTATGGTGTTCAAAGTCACACTACTGATTAGGGTAGCAATGCAGCATAGCTTTTCTACGTATGAAAAAATGTTGAGTAGGGAGTATACTTCTTCATGCAGTTAAATTCTAGGTTATAGTACAATTTATGAATGTTTGCAAGATTTTTTTTTTTAAGAGAGTATGAGAAGGAAAGAGAGTTTCACTGGACGCTTTACCATTCCTCTCAATTTTGCAGATGACGTCCTGACAGTAGGGCTGAAATTACAAATGTAAAATATTTCAGCTAGATGGAAAGGACAGTCTCTCACTCCAAAAGCATTGATGAGGACCTCAAAGGGGATGATAAGTTCTGTATAGGACTCATCTTCCTGCTTTATTTTCTTTATCAGTAGGGTGGTGAGGCTATGTGATAGTGCATATCCAAGAGCTGACTTGTGTTGCAAGAGCTGGATTCTGTCATCAAACCTACAAGTAACATCTAGTTCCATTTTCAAGAAAGCAATCTGAATATGGACATTTAGTAGAGTTTGCAGGGCATAATATTGGGAGGTTTATGCCTCTCGCCGTCATGGAAAATGCTAGAAGGTCCAATCCAAATTTTACCTTGTGTTGCTTTTTCTTTTCTGCCTGATATTTATTGGGTTTAGTACATGAATGAGGTTTTTTCCTGTCTCTGGAGATGACCTGGAAAAAATTTGTTCTTCTGGGTGGGTACATTATTTACATTCCCTGTATATCTCAGAACTGCTTATAGGATTGATGCTTTCCTCAAAGGCTATTTGAAATGATATACTTGTTTTTCTTCCTCAGCATATGCTGTAAAAGAGCACACATCCTTGTGGGGCTGCTTCACGTATACTAAGTCTTGAGACCTTTTCAGAGTCTCAATTTTGTCTTTATTTTGATAATTATTACTACAAGCTTATTTAAAATAGATATATAGATGATGACATACACAGTCATTTGATATATTTGGGTTGTAGCCCCTATCCAAACACATTGTGAGCACAATATTTATTTCTAAATTTTAGCTGAAAATCTAATTATGTAATTATGAAGTGATAGATACAGGCAAATCTGATACAGCATAAGTTTAGCCAACAGAACTTTCCATGACAAAGGAACAGGAAAGAGCTTAAGAGACTTTCCAGTAAATCTTTCCAATGTAATTATTTTTCAGGAGCTCTGCTGCAGAGAAAATATTTGCTTTCTCCTAGAGTATCATCTGGGGTTTGCCAAGAAGAGTTGGTAACTTTTATATGAAAATTGTGAGACAGGGAGAATTTTTATTTCTATCAATCTGAAATCTTTAATGCACTTTCATTTTTATGGAAAATTAGTATACTTTTTTGCTGCATTTCAGATTTCATAAAAGTATTTTTAAGCAAAAATTTACACTGAATTATAAATGTAAATATTAAGCCCTGATTTTGTTAGGCAATTTTTAAAAATTTTTGATTCTATTCGTTAGGTTGTATTTACACATTAAAAACTAAATTTACCAGATATGTAAAGTCCCAAATAGTAGGATCTTATTATCTGCTCTACTTTATCTTCCATCCTGATCCTTCATATTCCTGAATATACAGAAGTCAATGGGAACAGAGACTGTAAGTGATGCCAACTTAACTTGACAGATTCAGTGCAATATGACTGTTGAGGAGTCAGAACATGATGTATGTAACAAAGCGAATATAAAGAAAAATAAATTTGAAAAAGAACATTTTATATGAAAAGTAAATTTCCAGCTTTTTCTTGGTACAAGTATTATTTTTTTCATAAATATTGACTTGCTTTTCTCGTTACATACTTCTCTTGTTTGCATGGTTTAACCTCAGCTGACAACTCATCCCCACCCAATCACTTGTTCATTCTCTCCTGGTGGGATGGAAGAAAGAATTGTAAGGGAAAAAAGTGGGAAAACTCATAGGTTGAGATAAAGACAGTTTAAGAGGGAAAACTAAAGCTGTGGAAGCAATCAGAACAAGGCAAGGAATTAATTCGCCACTTTCCATGGACAAGCAGATGTTCAGCCATCTCCAGGACAGAAAGGCTCCATAGTACATAACAGCGACCTAGGAAGGCATGCCATCGCTTTGATCAACCCCCTCTTCTTTCTTCCATGCAGTTTTTCTGCTGACCATGACAGCTTATGATCTGGAACAGCCCTTGGGTCAGCTGGGGTCATTTGTTTTGGCTGTGTCCCTTCCCAGCCCCTTGTGCACTCCCAGCACTGTTGCTGGTGGGGTGGATGAGGAGTTCAGAAGGCATTGGCTCTATGTGAGCACTGCTCAGCAATAGTGAAACCATCCCTGTGTTATCAATGCTAGTTTTGGACACAATTCCAGAAGGTACACCCATAGTAGCTACCATGAAGAACCTTAACTCTATCAGGGCCAAAACAGGCACTTTTATTGGAAGGGCATTTTCTAATGGAGAGCTCTTTCAATTAAGGTTTTCCAGCAAACTTTGAAGTACTGACTCCATAGATCTTTAAACATTGTGAGATTCTTTTTACTTTTTTTCATTTTGTCTCTTTTGAAGGAATTTATTAAAAAGGGTCAAATTGTGCAGAGTAACAGAGGCATTAAATAGGACTTTTGCAAACTTAGAACTTTTTTCACATGGAAAAAACTCAAAAGAAAGAAGAGAGAAACAAAATGTTTTTATTAAAGATTTGAATTGTATTTGTTTGAGTTAATTAAATCTTATCACATTCATATGCACTTTCTAATTAACAATTAGCCACGTTTTCTTTGTAATAAATGAGAAATCTTTCAGGAACGTGAGAATGGATAAAAGCATCCAGCAGCTTAATGAATCTCTATTTTATCTCTGGAGAGCTAAGTTATATTTAGCAACAAAGACAAACTAAACTCTATACTGGTTTATGGTTTCAAATGTGGCAATTTCTTTATGAAATCAACTACCTGCAATAACAAAAGATTCCAAAAATAGTATTCTTCAGTACGTAGTCTGAATACTCCAAATCAAAGTGAAGAAAGTAAACTTGTTTTAAGCAATCAACTAAGACTATTAAGAAGAAATACTGCATTTAACAAGACAGTTTAATGTGCAAGAAATGTAGGCAGTTGAAAACACCCACATTTGCCCTAAGTTTTTGAGAGGTCCTCCTTTCAAAAGACTTGATCTTAGTAGGGAAAAAAATTACTTTTTCTCTTCTCCTAGGCCTAATGGAAAATGTTGTGGTTTAATAAGTTAACAAGCAAAGGCAAACTGCAGATTTCCACAAAGTTGTCATCTTGACCAGGTCGTTCATGTTCTAACTAGAGCCTGCTCTGCCTACAGCAGATTGAGCTATATGTGAGTTGGTGTGTTTGTGTTTGTTCTCTTTTGGAAACATCCTTTCTTATAAAGTCAGAAAACCTTGATGATTTAAGCAGTACTTCCACAAAATGGATTTAAAGCAGCATTGACTGTTCTAAAGTTAGGGCTCCTACTGGCAAATAAGAGACACAAACCCTGTATGTCATCCTAGCTTCTCTTCTACTATTTGCTTACTGGCGTTATTTCACTTTGTGCAAATCACAAAGTCACTGGGCCAAAGATAGACCTTACCTATAGCTCTGCAGTTAATACCTGTAAAAAATTAACTCTGGCCTGGACAAAGTTAAGACACCAATGTATTGAATTCCTAGGTTATTTTGGGGTTGAAGAACCCATCTCAGCTTTTTAATGACATTTAAAAAAGACTGTATTCAGAGAATGAAGACAGATTCTCCTAATCATACAAATATTTTTCAGATGAGGGAAAATCTCCTCCTCCGTTATTGATCTTAAACAGTCATCATATAATTTTTGTTTGTGCATTCTCCCTTGGTGTCTGCTTAGTGAGCGATTTTTAGACTAATGCCATTTTCTCTGGGAAGAGCCTAGCTTTTGACACAAATTTTGAACAGAAGATGGTGTGTGATGAATGCACATTTCTGACCACTTTAGGAAAAGATCATCAGCTCTGTGGCTTAATTCTATACCTGGCCAATTTTGTGTCTGATGTCCCTTGAATAATCATTTGGGAAATCTGACTTCCAGAACCATTTCCTGCAAGAAAACTTCAGCACATGGCAATTGATACAGCCAAAATGAATATTTGGAGGTGCACAATTGCTGGCTCTGTGTGTCAGCATTAATGATCTCTCTGGAGTCAGTCCCTTTGAATATGTGGTGTCAGAGGAGCTGTTGACATTTTGCCATGGACTGCTTGGTTGCAAAAATTGAATTTCCTTTGACTACCATTGTACAATGAAAATTAGGAATACTCAACCTCTGGGAGGATTTAAAGCAGAATAAAGTTGGTTGTGGAGTGTTTCTTCTGGTGGCTTTGTTTGTTTGTTTTTCTGGTTTCTTTTGTTTGTTCGTTTGTTGGTTTGGGTTTTTTGTGTTTTTTTTTTTTTTTTTTTTTTTTTTTTTTTTTTTTTTTTTTTTTTTTTTTTAATTAGTTACATATCCATGGAGAACAGAGTGCTTTCATTTCAAGCACTTGGAACCAGGAAGTAGGAAGCTATGGGGCAAAAGCCTGGTTTTATGGGCCTTTAGTGATATATCACCAGTCTGAAAAACAAATGAGAAGTAATTTTCCACCAAAAAAGCTTTTCATCTGTTGTGTGTTAGTTCACTTTTTCCTGTGATCAATACTACATTTTATGCTACAGATACCTGCTTACTTCTAAATGGAAACAGTTTTCCCTTGATCTTGTGCATTCAATAAGATGGACAAAGCCTTCTAATTCCAAAATCAGAGGCTTCTTCATAAGACTTGAACACTGTACAATGTCAATCTTATGATGCAAAAGCATCTGGTTGATTGATATTTATGTCATGCCCCAAGGCCTCAGCTCCACTGCATTAGGTAAGTTGCAGACTTTTAATAGTGATTAATGATGTATTTTGATGGCAAAATTCTGAAGACAGCCACAGAAAAATGATTCCAGAGATGAGCAATAAAGGCACCTAGTGATAAACATTTTAAAGTATTCTTAGAATTGACTTGTGTAGAAAAACAATTTTATCCGGAAGATGTTTCCTCAGTACTCACATCTTCTCATACTCAATGAAAATGTAACTAAGTACAGGGAAAACAGGTGAGCAATTGTGATCAGAGGTTTTAACTGACTAAAGCATATGAATGTACCAACATTCTGGTCATCTGACTTTTATTATCTGCCACAACCTTCTTTTTTATCCTTCTGTTACGATCCTAAAAAAACCCACAAGGTTAATTTTTTTTTTACAAACTAAATGATTTGGATAATCATCAAAATATTAATAGTAATAAGAACAATAACAATAATAGCAGCTACTTCTAGGCAGTTTCTCTTTTCCAAGCGCCTAGAATTGCTTTAAAATATGAGCTTCTCAAGCCTTACAAGTGTGCTACATAGTACTATGCCCCTTCATGTTCTACATCACTATGAAGGGGTGAGTCAAAGACTTTGTTGAGACAACTGTAGAAACCTAGAAGAGAATTTTATGTCCGTTTTCATTTTTTCATTTCTCAAACATCAAAGATACCTAAAGCTTTATAGTCACTTAGGTATTTGCCTTGTTGCCTTTCCACAAATTTCTTTGAAAGAAAGTGCCAAAGAGCAGCTGAGCTGAGGTTCTGTTCTTTTCCTTCTTGTAACCAAAATGGTGAAATGCTACATTATTTTCTCTGATGTCCCTAGACTCAAGATCTCACTCAACTTCTTCATGGTCTTAAGAAAAGGTCTGTGTCTAGTTTTTTTTTATAAAGCATGTGGAGAAAGGCACAGAATAAGCCTGAGAACAATAACAAAGTAGTAGGTAATATTTACAGGCTTTCTGGTGTTTGTTTTAACCAAAATACTCTTTATATTTTGATAGGTTAAAAGTTTAAACCATCATAACCAATCTTTGCTAACACTTTGCCAGTCTGCACTTTTGCCTTTCTCATAGGAAAATATGCAAGCCTGTTACCATGTGTACTATTCTGCTGAGAATCTTCATTTGTAACAATATATAGAACCACCATCAACAGGTGAGACGCTGCCAAGCGAGACCGGTGTTTACTTCTGCTGAACAAGCTGATCATGGTGATCTTGGGAACATATAACTCATCCATAAATGTTTTTCTTTACCCTTATGACAAAATGATCATTTTCAACATCAACTGATAAAATCTCTCTCTTAAAGGTATTTTTAATTTTATCTCTGGGAAATTTTTCTTTTGCTTACAATGAATAATCTTTTACAATGTCAGAACTAGTTAGGTTTTCAAGACTAATTACTTCAAAACCTTTGCTAAGAAAAAGGGAAAGTTTACTTCAGTTGTTTGAAAGTGATGTTATAGTGAAACAGTTTTCCATGCACAAAAATGTTATGTCAAGTTCAGATTGTAGAAGATATTTCTCAAAACACTAGACTTAATTTTGGTCTAAAATCTTCTTGTGCCTTATTGATTATTCTGCTCACTGGACATGGAAATAGACCCTGCAATTAGATTTTGAGTTTTTTTTTCTTTCTGCTTGCCTAAAACCTTGGACAAACTACTCAAATTGAAACGAGGAGGAAAAAAAAAATTGGAGGAGTACTTTTCTCCTAGATGATTTCTTAGCAATTTCTTAGTTACTTAGCAGTGTTACAGGGTTATCAAGTCCAGAAGGCATGCCAGAAGCACTATGGTTCATATTTCAGTGAACACTATCCTGTAATACTTTTTTGTTGGAAATAGCAAATTATCCTTTTACGAGAATCCAATATAGGATTATATCTACATGTATATTACATTGTAGATTCTATGTGTCAGATTCACACAGAATATGAATCTTTTCAGACTCAGCCTGGAGCTATTGTCTCCCTCTGTAGGAGATTATTTTGTTTATTTGCTGTGTTTTTATCTCAAAAGATTTCTGTGTTTACAGACAAGGAAGACCAGGTTGGGATGTGAAGGTTGGGGGCAGATTTGACTGCTGTGACCGTGGACTGGTGAAGTTTGGGATCTTGGGAGAACCAGAAATGACAGGATCACAACCCTAGGCCTCAGAAGATCAGATTTTGGACTGTTCAGAGAATTGCTTGGAAGAATATCAGGGGTTACTGCCGGGGAGAGGGAGAGGGAGAGGGAGAGGGAGAGGGAGAGGAGAGGAGAGGAGAGATTTAATTTTCAATGATCACCTCCTCCGAGTTCAAGACTTGCTGATCTGTTTTAGTAGGCAGTCACACAAAGGTGGCCAGACCTCCTGTGATAAGCAAGGAACTCCTGGCAAACCTGGTGTATGAAAAGAAGGTGTACAAGAGTTGCAGGCAGGGACAAGTGCCCCAGGATAAACAGAGAGAATTTTTCATAGTGTGCAGGGATGGACTTGAAAAAGTCAATCTGGGAAGGGACATGAAGGGTAACAAAGAGGATTTCTGCAGGCATAGCAGAAGAACAAGGAAGACCCCAGAAAATGTGGCACAGCTGCTGAATTGGTCAGAGGACCTTGTGACAAAGGGCATGCAATACCTTCTTTTCCTCGATCTTTGCTAGTGTGATTCACTTCCACAAACCCACAATGTCTGGGGGCATCTGTGTCTGGCCTCAGTCAGCAGCTGGTAAGCAATTGCATTGGAATTGATTTCCCATTCCTCCCATGGGAAAGTTTGATGCAAACACAGACTAGTCAGGAATCTGTCCAGTGACAGGACAAGAGATGATGCACACAAACTTAAATACAGGAAATATTATTTAAGCTTAGGGGAAAAGGTTTTTAGTGTTCATGTGGTCAGGCACTGGAACAGGGTGCCAAGAAAGTTGCAGAGTCTCCGTCAGTGGACGCAGTCCTCATCAACCTGGTCTAGAAGATCCTGATGACCTCCAGAAGTCCTTTCAATTTCATCATGACTTACAAACTGTAACTTATTGCTACATATGCTTCTCTGTGTTCATGGATAAGGATCACATCAGCTTACTTCTTGTGGGGAACAATTCTTCATGGTGACTTGTCACATGTAATTACCCTGACAATCTGGTGTCACTTTGTGAAAGGTTCTGCACAAAATTTGCAACTTCAACGTTTTCTACAATGAGGAAAGTACAGCCTAAATATGGAGATAAAACAGATGTGCACAAGATATTGTAATGGTGAGAACATTAATAAAAACATAAGAGTCACAAACACCTTCTTTAGTATTACAGGTACTAAAGCAGAGCAGAGAAGGTTGGGGGTTATTGATTAAGGCGGCTTTGTAAATATTAAATTGCCCCCTCCTTCCACGTATGAAAAAGTGATACTGTCAAAACCTGCACAAATTGCTATTTGTTTTATTACAAATGTTCTATCTAAAAAGCAATATGCTTACAGTTGCCCTCTTTAAACAGGAAGTATATTTCTTTAGTTTTAAAAGGTACAACAAAATACAATTTTTGAGCATCTGTTTATAGCAGTTGGAGGAGTTGTGTAAATCTTTAATATTGTATGCTTGTTCTCTTGGTTTCTGTCATCATCCATAATTTAAAACAACTAAATCCTGGATTTAGAAAGGTTCACCATTTATCTAGATCCAGGAGCAACACACAGCATGTCTGTTTTCTCCTTAGGGTGTTAGGAAAGGAGCTTGGTGCTTTGATGAGGTGATAAGATACAATGATAGTTACAGAAATGTGGAAGGGCCACTAGATACATCAGGGGTAGCACCACAGCCTCCTCTGTGGCCAGCAGCTATGAACTTCAGCAGAATGTTCAATGGAGAGTAAAATTTAATTAGAAGTGAATTGTGCCAGGATCTTCTGCCTCCATTCTAAAGGTGATATGACTGGACAGCATCTCTGTCCATTTAGGGTGAAATTTATTGAGACTTCACTATCATATATCAACTTTGTGGAATTAAAAGCAGTCAAGTAAAATGCTAGTAAAGAAAGTGTCTAATGATTCAGGGTTAAAAATGCCAGCCTTCAATTCTTGCACCTTTATTAGAAATACAATTTTGTAGAGTGGTCAAGTGTTATGTCAGCAATTGCAGGTTTGTACTGTGATAAAAAGGGACTGCTGCCTTAAATCACTTGCCCTTACATAATAGAAACTTCTATTTTTTTAATTAGTATAGCAAATGACCACGTTAAGAGAGAAATTTCTTTAATTAAGATTCTGTAACTTGTATATTCTGTAACTTTAATTAGGATTCTGTAACTTGTATATTCTTTTCACTGAAGGTGTAAATTAATGGCAGAACAGAACACAGGACAACGTGTTACTTAAATCTGCTTGGAAGTAAAATTTTCTGTCTCAGTAAGATTTAAGAGATTCTTCCAGGATTAAAATGCTCTAGTATATTTCTTGAGATTGAAGATCTGATTAACATTCAACATTTTAAATATATTGAGAAAATGGTTTATTATGGAGATTCTCAGATGTATCATAAAATGAGAAATTTAAGTGGCCCAGATCTCTTCAGAATAAAGATGATAGAAAAAATAAAATTGTAAGTCAAAAAACAATTTGAAAATTAGTTTAGATTACAGGTTAAATTAAGTTTAAAGTCAAACTAAACATAGCATTCTGACTAAAAGGGAACATTATAGATTTATATCAATTACCCAAGGGTTGTATCTCAGAAAGACTTCCTTAGAAACGATTTTACCAGTAGGCAGTTTCTTACTAGTGTGATACTAATATTTTTTTTTTTTTTTTACTTACAGGGAATTGATGATGGTTCTATATACATTACGAGCACAGCCTGTAGTGTAGTTTTGGGATATGTATGCAGATTTTCTGATGCTCCTGCATTCTGTGCCAGATTACTGAGTTTCTCTACTTCAAGCTGATCAGCTTATGGCTTTTGTAGTGTTGATACTCACTGCATCCTTTCTCCACAGCTGTGATTCAGAAGTCAAGGTATATCTTAGTGGTTTATAGGTTACACAGAACTGCAGTCTGCTGTTCATTTGCTTCTGATGTGTGGGGTCTTGAAATGGAAGGGAAACCACTCAGCCATGCTGTGGCAGAGGTCTCGTACTTAGCAGGGCCATGTATATAGAGGGGGGCAATGCCCACATGTACAGAGAGGGGCCAATATACCCTTTGGGAAAGGATGTTGCCTTGCATGTGCTGTGTCATGCTCCAAAGCAGATGTGATGCAAGTCCTCTGCATAATTTCGGCCCCCATGTTATTGCAGCAAACTGCAAAATGTCCACCCTGCTTCATTATAAATCTCGGTGTATTCTTTGATAATCACTGTACAGTTATTAATTTTAATAAAATGTAGATAAAGATTTTGAGGTATGATATATTTCTGATGGTCTGATGTAAGTTATGTGTGAATAAACTCTGTCTTGCCCACATTATAAATGGATGGTGTACTGGCTTGCTCTCAAACCACACCATTATCAATATCTCCATGTTTCCTTGTTTGCAGCTCTTACAGAAAGCCATGGATGTACCAATATGCACTAAGCAGTGTATTAAAGATGTTTCCGAAATCTAGAGGTAATACAAGATGAAATATACAAATTCTGAGAATTCCGCCTTGATTATTCATGGAACTTAAAAATGGCATTGACAATCAGCTGGTGGTATGCAGTGTAAGTACAATGGGAATCAGCTACTGGCATGGAGAAAGTGATGCCATTAAGAAGTGGTGCGCCCTTCTGCCAGCTGTATTTATCACTTATAGGAACTTTGTAATGAGGTAAACATGTTCTGACTCTTTTTAAGTATTCAATTACCCGAGGGGGGAGATTAAACTATACTCATTAAAGTGTGTGTGTGCATATATATGTATATGAGTGTGTATATTTTCACCTGAAGGGATGGATAGCCAGTTACTAGAGTTCACCAAATGTCTCCTGAAGCATTAAAAGGTTGCACCAATGCAGTAACACTGAGAGTGCACAAGGTTTGCATGACATCCATATGTCCTGTTTGCCTGGCATGGCTTTGCTGAGAATCATCTCTGTCAAGGAGCTCTCAGGCATTGTTTGGGGGTCAGAATGGGCTGTAGTCCCTTTCCACAGTCAGTCTGGATTTTGGATTTCTGTGCTGGAAGTGTAAGGACTTTTATTTGGTTTGGGTTTTCTTTGTGCAAGGTGTCCTGAAGCAATTGGGTTATGCATCAGAGCAGAGCAGAAAATCTGATCATTTGCGTATACACAGCCAGTAATAGCAACATGGATCTGTTCAGGTGGGAAGCAGGACTGTGGGATGTGAACTGGAGGACTGCCTGTTTTGCAGTAGTTAATCATTGCATATCGTAAGTACTGATGAGTGCAAACTGTACTGCAGAAAGAATTTACTCCTGTCCAAAAAGTGTTAAATATTGTAACATCAAGGCTGTGAATGACAGTTTCATGGATTGAGCTGATGTGCACATTTCAAATATGCTAAGTGCACCAGGCCCTGTAGAAAAATGTGCTGATTATTTTAGTGCCAGGTGGCCAACTTGCAGCTGTTCTGCCTCGGAGTTGTTTCTTAGGCAGGTCTGCTGCTTCTTGAAAGTCCCAAGTGTGTCATTTCCTTCCAGATGTGTGCAGGGAAGATGGCTCCCAAATCCTGAACTGTACAATGGTCTTAGCTGAGCCTTCTAGTTGCACTGATGCTGGTAGTGCTAGATGTGATAGCATCGGACACAGGTGTCCCCTCTCGGTTCTGAGTGTAGGAAGCACGTTTCCATGTTTCATGTTTGTAGAAGGAGAGAACCATGGTGGATGAACTGTGGCCATTTTAGTTGAAGAAATGCAAGTGAATGGTCTGTTACCTCATTCACCATACTCTTTCATGCATTCTTGGTAGGTATGTATTGTATGAATAAATTATATTTGCCCAGGATTTGTCTCTGAAACTGAGCCCAACTGACAAACTGGTGTGGTTCATTTCTACTATGAACAATATAACAACGATATTAAAATATTAGAGGGCATCCAAAAGAGGTCCAGAAAGATGGTGAAGGACCCACAGGAGGAGTGGCTGAGGTCAATTTTTCTCTTCAGTCTGGGGAAGATGAGACTGAGAGCAGACCTCATTGCTGTCTAGAGCTTCTACTCTTTCACTTTGAACAACGTATTATTCCTTGTCCTATCACTACAGATTCTGACAAAGAGTCTCTCTCTGACTCCCCTATAGGCCCTCTTAAGGAAATGGAGGGCTGCCAGGAGATTGCTCCATGCTCCAGTTTGAGAGTTAAAGGCAAAACCTAGCTCTCCTTTGGAAAACTCTGTTTCACAGAAAAAATTACTCCAGAAAAACTTGGTCATGTAAGATTTGTCTGCAGAGAAAATATTTACTTTAATTTAATCTCCTTCATCTCCCCTCCTAAAACTGAAAACAATAGCATGAAAACACTAGCTGAATTGAAAATCAATTTCATGAAAAAAAAATCATGAAACAAAATACTTAAAAATCAGAGAACAAAATTTAAAAAAAAATGGGAAAAAAATATGATGAAATCAAATGCAAGAGAAAAAGAAAAAAAAATTAGAAAAGAAGTGAATAAAGTGAAATGCACCCAGAAGAAATGAGGTGTAATGAAAAGGACCAAAATCTGCAAAAAACTATAGTGATTGAAATGCCAAATAAGAGAAAAATGGAAAAGAAGAGACAGGAATATAAATGAAGGAAATGAGATGCTTTAAAAAAAAATTAAGTCTACGAAATGAAAACTATGTCATGGGATGTCATGAAATAAATAAAAAAAAGACCAAACCTTGGCAAATTGATCCTCATTGAATTTGCCAAGGTTTCATTTCCTTCCATGAAGTGAAGACGTTCCTTTCATGGAAGGAAATGAAATCTTAAAATCAGAAAAAAAAAAATGTTTCTGATTGAAAAGGATATATGATTAAAAAATGTAACTGAAATCTAAAAAAATATATATTAATTCAAATCTTGAAATCAGGGAACAAAGTCAAATTAAAAGACAGATGTACTTATTTATGAATTGAAATGCTCAAAAAAAAGCCTAACTGAATTGAAAACAATCAAAAGGCAATGGGATGACAGGAAGTGTAGTGAGTGGACCAAACCTTGCCAAATGAAACCTCACTGAATTCAAAAGATTTCATTTCCTTTCATGAAACAAAGACTTTTCTTTCCAGAAAGAGAATGAAATCTTGAAATCAGAAAAGAAAGTGTAACAACTGCTCTGGAAAGGAGATATGATAAAATAAAATGCAATTGAAAAAGAAAAGAAAATTTGCAAATGGAGTGACTGCAACCAAAGGGATTAGGACTGGAAATGAGGTGGACCTAAACTTGCCAAAATTATAGTCATTGAAATCAGGGAACCAAGTCAAACGAAGAGACAGGAGAAGTATTTCAAAAATTGAAATGTTTTAAAAAATATTTCAAAAGCCTGACCAAAGTGAAAACCTTATAAAGGCAATGGGGTGACCTGAAGTGCAGGGAAATGAATCTGTGGAAAGGAGATATGTTAAAAAAAATACAACTGAAAAAGAAGAAGAAAATTTGCAAATGGAGTGACTACAAGCAAATGGATTAGGACAGAATCAGGTGCAGTCAAAAGGACCAAAAGTTGCCAAAATTATATCCATTGCAGTCTTGAAATCAGGGAAGAAAGTCAAAAGAAAAGACAGAAGTAATTGATGAATTGAAACGCTAAAAAGAAAAGCTTAACCGAAGTGAAAACAATCAAAAGGCAATGGCATGACAGGAAGTGCAGGGAAAGGGACCAAACCTTGGTAAATTGATCCTCATTGAATTTGCAAGATTTCATTTCCTTTTGTGAAAGTAAATGAAATCAGAGAACACAGTGAAACAAACACACTGGAATGGACATATGATGCAATCAAATGCAAGTTAAAAACAAAAAGAAAATTTGGAGATGGAATGAATAGAATGAAAAGGATTGGGATGAAATGAGGTGCAGTGAAAAGGACCAAATAACTCTATGTTCCCAAACCGATTGTGTGAAGTTTCCCCACCTTGGGGAAAAGTTAGCTAGTCCTATGCTAACTGTATATATCACTGCCACAATTATCTCTAGTTCTGCTCATCTTGTTTGTTGAGTGTTACCATAGCTGAAAAGAGGGGATTAGTAAAATATCCCCCCATACTGATGGGGCTTCTCAGAGTGTGTCAAACTTCACATTAATGAAACTTCTGTATGGATTTTAGATTTTAACTATAGCAAGACAGAGATAAGCAAAGAAAATGAGGTGTGTTGGAAGATTACAATGACGTCAAAGATAAATATAAAAAGCAAATATTAAATACACATCTCAATTTTATATCTCATGACAAAATTATGAGGTGTTTTCAAATTTCCAGATTATTTTACTTTTATGAACTCTTAAAATCCCTGTGGTGAAACAAAATAAGTCAAATTTTGGACAATCAGTTTCCTGCAAGGGGCTAATTTGACCAGATTTGAGCCAAAGTTAGAGACTATAGCACTCTCCAGAATGTCAAGGCCATTTTTTGGCTAAAAGAAGTACTTATGTTCTTTGTCTACTCATAAAACAGCCTTAGTTGCTCTCCTTTCTTGGAAGATCATTTGATCATGCTTAATGAAGACTGCCTAAATTTTTTGTGAGCCTCCAGCAACTCTGTAAGGCCTTGCATTGACAGGGCCTGGCAGGAAAGTGATCAGGAACCTTGTTTTGAGATAACCTTCTTAGACAGGCTGCTTTCATGGCAAAATATAGATCAGACATGCTAGGACTGCCCTTGATTTCAAAACATAACCAATTGGACTTCTGTAAGGACTTTGACGTGATCCTCCAAAACATCTAAGGTAAGGAGATATGGATTTGATGCTGGTAGAATAGCACAGAAATCGTGCATTGATGGGATCAAAAAGAGGGATTCAGAGCTTTGTTATATAGTCCTGAAACAAAGACTCTTTTGGGGAATTGGTCAGTACTAGATTTGGAATTCAGACCCTATATTCAGTGATGTGCACGGGTTTTATTCAATGTAACTTGAACGCAAACATTAAACAAACTCCAGAAAGAGAAAGGCAGTAGTGTCTAAGTGTATCTTTGAGGTTAGGAATGCAAAGGTCATGAACATAAAGATTCTCTTACATAATTAAGATGTGTTTAATGTTCAGGTTCTCTCAGTTCAGCTGAAGGATGGATAGAGGCTTTGCAGAAGAGTGCTTATACAAGTGGCTAAAGTGCAGGAATAATTTCCACACTTGTTTCCAGAAGCACACAATATTACAATGTAAGAGAAATAAATGCTTAAACTTCTCTAGATTACAATCTGAGGAGTAAGGAAATTCTTTTTCTACAGTGAAAACTTTTTAAATAATTTGGAGCTACTTTTCAATTTATGATTTTTGCAACTATTTTCTTGACAAAAAGCCCCCAAACATGGTCAGGAGAAGAATAGCTTAAAATAAAGCCAGTCCTCAGCAAGCATTGAATTATTTAGAGATTTCATTAGTACTACTAGTTTTAAGCCTTGCCTTCTTCAGCTAATTTAAAATAACAGCAAAAAACAACAACAACCACAACAACAAATGATATGGGGAGCTTGGCAGGCAGAAGTGTGCCTTGTTGTACTTCTACTTGATGAGTGTCCTATCACTCCATTCTAACATATAAACATTTAATATGTAGTTACTGTGATTTATATTCTAATATGGCAGACAAAGGCATCTACAATTTAATTTGAAAAGGTAGAAGTTCAAGGACAGGAATTATAGAAAATGTACCTGGTTACTTTAGAGGACACAGGCAGCTCATAGCCGTATAGTCATTCTCTCTATTTTAATACAGACCTCAGAAACACTGTGCTATGGTATGTAGTCCTATAACTCCACATACAACAAAAAGCTCCTGAAAACACAATAACATAATCTTCATTCAGAGAGGAGTATTGTATTCCACATGACACAGAAAGAAAAAGGTTGTCCTAACTGTTCTTAAACCTTTCACAGAATCACAGAATATCCTGAGTTGGAGGGGACCCACAAAGGTCATTGAAGTCAAACTCCTGGCCCTGCACACGACACCCCAAGAATCACACCATGTGCCTGAGGGCATTGTCCAAATACTTCTAGAAATCTGTCAGGCTTTGCATTGTGATCACTTCCCTGGGGAATCTGTTCCAGTGCCCAACCACCCTCTGGGTGAAGAACCTGTTTGTAATATCCATCTTAAACCTCTGTTCTCTCATCTTCTCAAGGCTGAACAAGACAAGGGACCTCAACTACTTCTCTCTGGTTTCCTCTCTAGATCCATCACTATCTTTGTAGCCCCTTCTTTGGACATTTTCTAATAATTTTAAGTACTTCTTATATTGTGATGCCCAAAACTGCACATAGGACTCAAGAGAAGTTGTTATACTTGAATGTAAGTTGTCTGAAAGTCCCTTTTCTCTGTTTTGTAAGGAGTCTGGTTTTTGTTTATGGATGTAAAAGCAAGCAGCACATTCCTAATGACCTGCTGCTTGAGGGTGCTTCTTCAATATGCACTGCAGCACTGTGTTCTGGAAGAGGTTGTTAAAGTGTTGCTAGATCTTCCCTAGTGGAAATTTATTCAAAGAAAATAAACATTTATCATTAGTGGGCTTCTGTTCCCATTTCATCCTGCTAATGAATTCCTTCTACAAGGATTAGATGTTGATTAGATATAATGGCTGTTAATGATCTTATCTACTAAATTAAGGCAGATGTTAAGGGATTTATACTTAAAAATACCTCATGTGGTAAATCTCAGGAGTGTGCAGAAGGAAGGCAATGCTGTCTCCATTCATAGTGATACCAAATTAACCATGACCTGAAGAGGTCAGCAAGTGTTCATATTATTTGATTAGAAAAGGTGCAAGCAAAATTGCTATTTCCATATGAGCATTTTTGAAGACAATAGAATGAAAAATAATTTTCTAAAAAGACTCTGAACCTGAAAGTAATTTAAAAAATGTCATTTATCTGTAAGCTGTGAAAATGATTCCTGCTAGAGGAACTCAGTCTTGCCTGGTGAGAGGGACCAATCTGATTTTTATTTATGCCTCAATATATGTTATAAATGAAGTGAAAACCTACTCTAGGGGCTGTACACATGCTGGGACTCCTGTCCTCAGGGAGGCTTCATCTGGCAGCTGTTCAGGGGAGAGAAAGCTCTCTTCTTCTCTCTCTGCTCCCTTTTCTATCCGCCTTCAGTAGGAACACTTATCTTTCATTATCAATAAACAGTTCTCCAATATAATATTGCTGTGTTCACACTTTATTTTCGTCTGAGAAATCTATCAGTAAGAATCCTCCCCAACTCCCCTTTTACAGTGGGATGGGACACGTGGGTTACACTGTGATGAAATCTTGGCTTTTTTTCCCTTACTATTAGAAGCTGGTAAAAAGTAATTTTTAGTGTAGCAGATCATACTGGACTGGGTAGTAGTAAATTCCAGGAAAATAAGCAGATAGCTCCTTTGTGAATGAGAGCAGGGCTGTGAAATGAAAATGAGAGGATGGAGCTCTCTGGCTGAACCTGTGAGTGAGAAAGAGATGTGTGTGATAATGGCATACTTGAGGAATTACCCATGAAACAGTCCCCTAGGAAGAAGATGAAAGTATACACCATTGCCAGATCTACTAAAGATGCTTTATGCTTATGTGGATGTCTGTTTTTCATTTTTCTTTTAGTAATGCCAATGTTTATAATATTAGAGTATCTACAGGGAAGGATAAAACATTCTAAAGTATTTGACTTGATGGAATGCTCAAGGTTGGCTATTTAGCAAGAGAATTCCTGGATTATGGCCCTCTTAGCTGAATTTAATAGTCTTTCAGTAGTTTTACAATAATTTGAGTATCAAAATATGCTCTTTGGGAGACCCTTCCATTATTGCCTTTTAATGACCAAGATCCTCTGAGTCCTTCAGTAAGACAGCAAAATATTCTATCATGCTCAGTATTACAAGCAAACTGGCATTCATGTTCTTATTTTTTGGCTCATATGTTTAATTTTATAAAGCCCTGATGTGATTATTAATAATAAGAGTCATTGATATAATTTCACTGATGGGTGATATTTATCTTGTACAGAATGGCAGCATGAGGCCAAAGTAAGATGTATGTGGGATATTAGCCTCTGATGGTTTTCTGCTAAGGAAGAATTTAATTAACAATAAATTTAATTATTTTGATATGCAGGGTTTTGCAGGCTTTCCTGTGTTTGTCAGCACAGCTAAGAATCTAAGGAATGAAATGACTCATCTGTATTTAAAAGCACCTAATAATTTTGATTATTGAAACAGATCATGGGAAAAGGGTCTCTAGGAAGTTCTCTAAGACATTAGCATTTCATGAGCACTTCTTGGCGAGGACTTTTGAGCCTTGTATTCGAAGTTCAGAGTCTCCCTAAACTGGGTTTTAAATGTTGCTGTGAGAAGCCAATTTAATTTTGATTTCTGTCTCAACACTCTGTCAAGAGGAATGTGGGAGAGGGGCTACATGTGTGCCATGTGCAGGAGGCAACTGGGAGAAGATAGGAGGGGCCCTGTTTCTGGGGTCACTTTGCCTGGCAACAATTTCATATCTCACCTGGGATAGGCAGTCAGCAGGAGACCACCAAGGACAAGGTACCCTCCTGAGAGGTTCTCCACTCAGATGGCAAAAGTACTCCACCAGTGGCCCGCAGTGTTGGGCTGGGACAGTGGTCTCCTGTCACCAGGCAGACCTTGGAAGGGGCCAGGGGTATAAAAGTAACTGGGTCACAAGCTCTGGGATCTTGTCTATTTTCTTTCTGCTTCTTTCCCTGGCTCTAGCCTGGTCTTGTCCTTTTTGCCCTGGCTCCAGCCTGCTTTTTGACTCTTCTGCCCTCACTGGCCCTTGCTCACCCTCACTTAGTCACCTTCCCTCTCACTGGGTGCTCAGCAGGACGCCAGCTGACCTCCGAGCCTTGTGTGTAGTCTGTGTCCTGCCCTACCCCGTCACCTGTCCTGCCTCCTGTGTTCCTGTCTCATACCCTGCCTGCTTTGTCCCTGCATTCCTGCCTGAGACCCCTGTTTCCAACCCTGCTTCACCGACCCAGCCCGTCATCGTGAGCCTCACCCTGGCCCTGTCCAGGGTTCTGAACCTCCTGCCCGAGCCCCCACTCCGCTTGTGTCCGGCCGCCTGTCCAGTGCCGCTGGAAAACCACTTCTACAGACAGTCAAATATCTCCTCGTGTACTCAGCACTGATTTCAGAGCTACCTGTCAAGAGAAACAGGTTGGACCAGAAACACAGCTGCACATAGACTCATGTCTGCTTCAGTGCTGAGCCAGAAGCTGTTGACTATAAAATGGTTTGGGGGCTGGAACATCTGCCTCAAAAAAGGAATCTGAGCGAGCTGGCATTATTTAGTATGGAAAGGCTCAGGGTATATAAATGCCTGTCAAGACACAGTACAGAAAGTAGACCTAAATTTTTCTCATCTGTAGTCAGTGTAATAAAAGAGGCATTAAATACCAGTGGAAATACAGAAAATTCCATTTACTTGGTCTCTCCAAAAATCAGTTGCAATTCAATTTTTCATTGTTCTCTGAAGCAATATCCTGACTAACATCTGACTCCTGCTCTACAGGAAGCTTCTTTCCATGGGCCACAGATGCATCTAGAAGCCTGCCTCAGTGTGGGCTCTCCACAGTCTGCAGCTTCCTTCAGGTCATGTCATCTTTGTTGGCATTGTGTCCCTCATGTGCTGCAGTGTGGATGTCTGCTCCTGCCTGTTCCTTTGTGGGCTGCAGGGAACAAAACTGCTCCCTATGATTTTCACTACAGGGAAATCTCTCTGGTGCCTGGAGAACTGCCTTATCCACTGACTGGTGTCAGGGGTGTTTTCTCCCTGTTTTTTTTCAGTTCATATGTCCCTCAGATGTTACACAGCATTTTTCACCCTTTCTTCAATATATTAGAGAAGAGAAAGAACCAGCTTGACTGATGGGTCCTGCTCTTTTTGGCCAGAAGCAGGTCCATTTTGGAGCCAGCTACAACAGGCTCGATTCGATGTGAGGGCAGTCCCTGATCTCTTCTCTGGTGCCACTCCTGCAGCCTTCCCCACTGGCAAAACCTTGCCACACAAACAAAACAGAGGCATTTATGAGACTAATACTGGAAGGTGATAACCAAATTTGATCATAAAAGAGTATCAGAAAAAAAAGAATTCAAGAGTAGAGCAACAAAGATAATTTATACTTGTGCAAGCACTCTGTAAGAGCTACTGGTGCCTAGCAAAATTATGGAGAAGATTATTCTGGGAATTATTGAAGAAGTTATTAATTTTTCCCTTAATTATCAACTGCTTTCAAACAATTTAGCTCTACTGCAATTGTTTTGTATAAATATTATAAAAATTATAAAATTTGTTGAAACTCTAAGTCATATAAAGAACCGCTTGCAAAAAAAGACTGGAAAAATTATGCTGAAATGGTAATCTTGTTAAAGGGAGGTTATAAGAAAAGCTCTCCAAGGCTCACTTTTTTTCCTAGTGATATGACTCTGATATGCCAGAATTACATTAATTCTATCATCAGAATCAGTTGATGACAAACTGAACTTATTGTTTTCTACAACTTTCTCTTGAGAGCGAATAGAGAGAGAGGTGCTGATCTCCTCACTCTGGTGAACACTGAGGGCACATGGACATGGTATCAAGCTGCACTGGGGTGTTCAGATTGGATACTAGGGAAAAGTTCTTCACTGAGAGGGTAGTCAGGTACTATAAGAAGCTTCTCAAGGAGTTGGTCACAGTACCATGCCTATCAGTGTTCAAGAAGCACTTGGATAATGCTCTTAGATAAAGTTTAACTCCTCGACTGCACTGGGTAGAGTCAGAGTTTGGACTCAGTGATTCTCTTGGATCACTTCCAACTCAGTGCATTCTATGATTCTATTGCTATTGATGAACTTAGAAATAATTTGAGTAGCTTCTCAATTCCAATGACCAGAAACTAGAGATGCAAACATTCACATTGGAAAACAAAAAAGTAATGACAGTAAGTAATAATGGGAAGGTGTTATCACAAGGGGTTGTCCACTCATCATTGCTTTAAACACTTAAATAGAGATTAGCCTTCTTTTTACATAAATTAAAGAAAACTTTTATTGAGTATTCATATAATATCAGGCAGAAATTTGGTTAATGTTGGACTTAAACAATAGGGGGATTGACAAGGGCAGGAAATTCCATCAGTAATGTCACATGTTCAATATTTAATAATGTTCTTTCAGAAGAATAGCATCAGTATTTTATCAATCATTATTTTCATGACTGAAAATACAGATTTTTAATTGCAGACTTGTAAACAATAAATTAGTGTTTGATATACAGTCAAAAGAAGAACCTTCAAACTTCAAAGAAGTACTATTTCAACTACAGCAAATAATTTTCAGATGCTTCTAATCTACAGTTGTTAGGACCAGCTTTGCATCTTTGTCCAAAAGAAGTGTTGAAGACCTATCAGATTATTAAATTCACCAATCTGTCAGACATTTAAGACATATATTCATTACTAAACCAGTTACAAGATGATACTTAAAAGCAGCAGAAATAGTGAGCTGCAGAGCATTCTGAACTTTGGTGGAAGTGTGAGATCATAAAATTTATCCCCAGTTAGATGCAGGCTACCTTTTTTATATCAAGAAGTCATATTCTTTAAAGAGTAATTGTGAAGAGCAGACAGCATTTAGGTCCAAATGAAGTCATCATTTTCATGGCTTCTACCTGTTTACAGTTCTGATTTCTGTCAAACAGAAATTGGTATAAAAAGAATGGCCAGATATTTTTCATGCAAATTCTCCTCTGGCTAACAAGATGAGAATTTTACTTGTTGAATTCTCTGTTACTAAACATCATAGTTTCAACTGCTATTCTACTAGATCTTGAAACTGTGAAAAGCAGAGAATAAGTGTCAATTAAGGCAAAAGACGGACACTGAAAACGTGGGTGTCAATTCGTTGCTGACTTGTCTGATTAGATCTGTGTATTTTTCCTTTTCTGTTGGTTGCTCAACCTCCCACTCCCCAGAAAAACCCAAACTAAATCAAAGTGTGTTATGATGAAAAACTGTACAAAAGTTAAGACATTCCTGTATATGTAAATCAGGTTTTAGCAAACAGTTACTGATTCTGGTACAGATATTTTTGTGTTGCATGGGACTATATAAGAAAAATGCACCATTAAAATAGGAGGAAGATGAACTGATAGCTGGTTCCAAACATATTAAAGACAAGAAGGTGGCTTGAAGAAATCAGCATTAGTTCATGAAGGAGGAATACTTGGTCAAGCTGATAGCCTTCAATGATGAGATTACAAACTCAGCAGATATAATAAACAATCTATCCACTTTTCAGCCTCATGATCTTGCATATGCCTTATAGCACATGTACAAACCACACAAAAATGGTGAAACTTCCCTAAGACATTAACCAGTAAGGTACTGCCTCCTTGCATCAAGGAGCATTTTTTGTGATTAGAGGAGTAGTAGTTCAAGAAAAGTGAGTTCTTGATTTCTCTTCCATAACTGTACTATGAGCATGACTGCTCCCTAATTTTGAGGGCTTAGTCATTTTTCCATGCATGTCACAGGGAATTCCAGCCTTTAGAAAAATAATTCTCTACAACTATGAGGTGGAATTTTTTACTTTTTCCTCTAGGGATCCCTAAAGCCTGACAAGTCCTTAAATAGAGGTTCTTTTCTCTAAGTCTAATTAATTTTCTTGATGTTGTTCAGGTCAATATTAAACTGTACAGAATTTTAATCAACAGAGAAACACAAACAAGAAACATGAACCTTCCATCATAAACCAATAAAAAAACAATTCAGAATGTAACAGGCTGCCCTTAGCAGCAATTGCAGTACTTCAAAGTAAACACTGTGTCATAATGTGTAAAGATGTTTCCTTAGACCTCAGAAATATGATCTAATATTAGTTATCAAAATCATTAACAACTGCACTGGTGTTGGTCAATAAAAACCATGTCAAAAAACCCAAGGTACTACTGACAGTCTTATCCAATATAATCTGCTGCTCTTAGTGTGGAAGAGATTTCAAAGTATTTGTTTTCCCAGCTGACAAGATACATAAATATGAAACGGAAACTGGAAAGTAGGAAGCATCTGTTGATAGGAGGTAATATATGGCATGTGTATTGTGGTGCACACTTCAGTACAATTGTTTAAAATAAAACTGGCAGAATGAGAAGAAAATAAGATTTATAGTATGTGAAGGTTGACAAATATTGCCTACCCTGAAAGGAGCAATTCATTGTTTGTGGAACAATGCAGTGAAGATGTTATAAAGAGAGCTTAACCATAAGTGATTAGTTTACATAAAAGAGCCTGATTTTGCTTATTAGGTTTCATTGAATTCCAAAGCATGTAAAACAACTAACTGTATTTAAATATGTTCTGCTATTAATTAGCTGCTGAACCTGAATAGGAACACAATTTTGCTGTGAACCTAACTGGAAAGAAGATTTTCTTCTTTCTCTGGTACATGCTCACAGCTCCATTAAATTTCAGTCATGTATTGCCAAAGGGAATAGTAGGCATACGCGGATTCATTGGCTAAGGGATATCTGTAAACTAGACGTAGGGACAGGCTGCTCTCACAAAGGACGGGACTTCATCCTCTCTCACGTGCTGCAGCTTGTTCTAGTTAGAGAAAAAAGGATTTCTTATATGGATCCAGACCTGGAGAATGACAGATTGACTAGACCAAAATTTTATCAGAAATGGAAACACAAATGCCAATGCCCCACTGCAGATAAACAGATGACATTTTTTGGGAGTCCTGAGCATGCATGGAGTTAATGGTTGAAGGTGTGCTAAAGTCTCTTAGGGGACTGGAATGGTCTAGTGAAAGGGAGGGGAATAGGAACTTGATGATCTTTAAGGTCCCTTCCAAGTCATTCTATGATTCTATGACTCTGAATTTGACCAGGAGTGGTTTATGTTCTATGGGGAAGTCATGGGTATGAAATAGTGTTGGTGTTCAGTTTACCCCCCTACTGGGTTCATAATTTCACAGATACATCTGCATTTAAAAAACTGATTTCTACCTTTCCTGTGGATCTTCATGTGATTAATGAAGTTAGATCTCCTCCTTTTACAAGAAGAGGTAAAAAGCAGCTCATGCAACCTTCATGCTGATGGAGCATGTGAACTCGGCATAGCAGCCGGGGACAAGAGGAGTGCCAATTCTAGTTTCAGTACAAAATAAGAACTAAAACTCCAAATATGAATTTGCACAAAATACTTCGGCTTGTTATCCACTTTTTCTTTACTTTGGGATACAAAGAATATAAATCAGGTTTGCAATTTTCTACTGATATATAGATTAGTTTCTGGTGAATTGGTCTGGGGTGAGTTTCCTTTTGATATTATTACATTGAGAAAGAAATTTAGGCATGGCTGATGTTGTCTTTGGCAGGTAGGTGTGCCTTAACTCTGTCTTAAACCAAACCTTCTCTGAAGTGGAAGGTACAAAAAGGTACTAAATAGGATGGCAATCCTAAACAGGGCTTTAGGTCAGATAGCGCTCTGCTGGTGTGGTTGTCTCGCTTCTTGGCACCTCAAAACACTGGTTAAGGAAGTCAAACTTAAAACAAATATCAAAGATATGCTTAGATATCACTGATCACAGGGATATATTGATTCACTTCTGGAGTCTCACTGGCAGAAAAGAAGGTAGGAATGGAAGTACAAACTGTCCATAAATGGATTTTGCCACCCTGCAAAACTGTGTTGTGTAGACCTTGTAGATATAATCACTCCTGGACTAGAAGCTGTGACTCCCCCTTTGGAAACAAGCAGTTGTATCAATTGACTGTAAAAGGCTTAGACTTCTCACTCATGGGCTGTGAATTTACCCAGACATGTCCTGTTTGGTACAAGATCAGACAAGTCAATTGCACAGTAACTGAAAATGAGCAAACCCAGCTTCCAGATTTATACAGTCCAAGGCTCTGCTCCAAGTGTTTTAGCTGACTTTTCCTAATGCTTTTCAGGCTACCATGACATTCAGGAAGCAGAGGTATGAGCTATCAATGAGACTCTAAAGGGAAAGGAGGTGGCAGTGAGGAGAGAAAACCCTTTCTGCAAAGTTTTTCACAGTATTTTTCTGGGGTTGCTTTATACAATGTTAGAATACATTGAGGATTGGTTCATTGCTGGAATACTAAAATTGGATCATGTTAACACCATTTTTACCTTCATGACAAAACAGTACACACTGGAAGGGTACCAGGATATGCCTCTTGAAGTAGACATTGGTAACCACACTCAAATATATTTCCCATGACAGGTTACATTACATTGCCAGTTCTGTGGAATATACCTGGACATAGAAAAATGTACAAGATTTTGAGTGAGGATGTTGAAAGATACAGGATGACTTAGGTATAAAGAGCAGTGAAATTATCCAAGACTCATCTGGGAACAGAAATAACTGAAGACGAGGGTGTGATAGAGAAGCACAGTTCGTGAATGGAGGAAAGCCCCCAGCAAAAATGGCATAAGTATAAATTGATTGTTCATTCTTTCTTCTAACAAAAGGAGCAATTCAATGAACTTAGTAAACCAGGTTCAACACATGTAGAAACAGGTGTCTCTTTATGCAAACAGTACAAATGCTCTCATTTTTCTGTATGGATAAGGACTTCTAGACCACAAATCTTCCCATGCTCTCTTTTCTAGAGTCTGTCATCAATCCTTGCCAGGCATATAATGACTGATAAAAATTTATACTGGTGCTAGGAAAAACTGCACAAGTTTATGAAGGAGAAATCCTTTACGTGTTATTAAATATGTGGAAAATAAATTTGGTTGACGAAGTTCATAGGCAGGTGAGGGCAATTTTAAAAAGTATAATGTGCATTCACTGTATTCTTACTCATCTGTAAGTGTCTGCTATTGGCTAGATTTGAGAACACCACTCCTGGAAGCTGATATATTAATTATATTATATTNTTGACCTTATAAAAGCTCTTTAAGTCCCAGCAGTATTCCCATTTCAAATTTATTCTGTGATATAACAGTGAGACTCTTTGGGAGGTTTTTGCATTTGTAAATGTTTTTCAGGACTTTCTTTCTCACCTTCTTCAAAGCATGTATCATGTGTCTTATGATTATTGGTTACACAAAAATTTGGTACTTGGATAGGAGGATCAGTAAGACTGAATACTCTTAAAGTACTCAGAACAGAACATAAATTGCCAGTACTACTTTTTTTTTGCATGTTTCCAAGTTCTCCTTGACAGCCTTAGAGAGCCCAAAGAAGGCTCTAGTCTGAGGGGTCAGTTATCTCTGAAACTTAGCAATATTCTATTTCTCATGAGAATATTTTCACCAGAGAGGAAGAAGGGTTAAAGAGTCTAAGAAAATCAATAGGATGCTTGACAGAAAAGTTATGTTCTTTAGGAGATGCATAATTTACAGACCTTAATCCTCTGTAAATATTTATTTCATTGATTTTTCTCCCACACCCTTCATAGTTTCTTTACATATGCCTATCAGAAACCACACTAATAGGCATCCTAAGTGGAAAAATGCAGTAATAACTGAAAAGTTTGATGCCAGAATACCACTAGTCAGGGTAATATGACTATATACCATTTCATAATTAACACCAAACATAAATAAATTTTTCATAGTCACATGTAATGTAAAAATCTTTCTCAAATTTTATTATTTTGCTTTTGGTGTTACAAAGACAAATATGACGTGAAAACATAATCACATCTAGTATTCATTCTCTATTATTGGAAAATAGTGTGATTTAATTGAGATGAAATGTATAAAGTCAATTGACCTCCATCTCACTTTAGTTTGTAGCTTCAGGCACTATTGAATCAGAACCAAACATATATAAAATAGGTTGCATATAATGTCTGCAAAAATAGTACTGAGATTGACACATCAAGCTCTCAGAAGTTAAGATATTGAACAAGGCTGCTTGGTCAATTAATTTTGCCTTCTTTTCTCTATTCATTCTTGTACAACAATGATATTTTTGTCCTAAAGATTCCTCCTTTATTCAGTGCACAGGAATGGACAAGGCACATTTGAAATACTGCAGTTTGTGAAGAGAGCATCATGTACCAAGACTGTGTAAAGGCAGGGAGAGGACTAATGGGAAACCATTATAAGAGAAGTGTTCCTGAGCTTAGCTATTGTGTGGGGACACAAGTGATACAGAATTTAGTCACTGGTTATAGTGTCAGATGTCTGGGCAAGTCTCAAAGGGCTCTGCCCCTCCATAAAATACACCTGCATGCAGAAGAAATCAAGCCATAATAAATACAAAAAAATTGACTTTGACAAATGTAAAGTGGTCGTAACCTACGAGAAACAGGTTCTTCTAAAGAGAGGAGCTAGGCTCTCTTAATAAGAAAGTACTGTCAGTTTTGCTCCACATGCCATTATATTTATGCGTCTTTCATTTTTACAGGTGCAGATAAAAATTATAGCATCAGATAGTGGGATTCCACCACTGTACAAACTGCAAGGGGATATTATTTACCCTGAAAAAACTTGTCTGAGTTGACATATATATATAGTAAGACTTTAGCTAATGAAAGAAGATATTGATGGTCACCATCAGATGAACTCTGCTCCAAAATGCTTGATCATAGTTATTGCCCTTTTTGACTAAAAAAAGAAATGACCACAGTTTCTGTGAGAGCTACAAATAATGAAGTGTTATGTATATGTAAGGCATCTACTGCTCTTTGTCCAATCAAATCTCCTGAGCACAAACACAATACCTAAAGTTTTTGAACTGTGGTATGTGTGGAGTGACCACTGAAGCCTGAAGAAGCAGTTTTTCAGAGCTATCAGAGATACAGAGCTTCTTGGCACGTAATTAACAGCAATGGCATAGTTAAGTATTTCCAAGCAAGGTAAAAGATTTTTATCTGCTTAAAGAAAAACAAACCCAAACAAACTTGCTAATTGAAAGCTAATTTAAGGCAAAGGAGTAGCAATAGAATCCATTTGTCTCCTTCTATACAAAAGTACAAATAAAGATACCTATAGGTGCAGAATGAGCAGATAGATTTTGAAAAGCGAGCTGAGGTGTCTTAATTTGCAGTCCCACTTTTGTAGCACCCTGAAAAGAGGGCTTTCAGAAAATGCTGACCATTTTTCTTCCTCTATTGGTTCCCTTCAAGGCATCTCTTGATAGGTCCACAGGGAAAAATATACTTTAAACCATTACTCACTCAAGAAAATGTTGGTCATCATTCTTTTCTTGATTAAAGCCTCAAAACTGCATGTTAGACTTTAAAGATTTCTCTTTGTCCTCTTGGTTACTGAATTTATGTCAAAATTATATTATCAAACATTTCCCTGACAAAACAGGGTTTTGATCAATACAATGAATGTCAGATCTGCAATGCTAAGCTTAGGCAGATTTTTTTTTTTTTTACATAGTCCTTTTTTCCCCCATAATATAAATGTATTTTTAATGAGTTTGTGTGGTGTTTTTTCTGTAAACTTTTCTGTGTTATTTACGTTCAGATTTCCCCCGAGTCAGGTTTTTTTTTAGCACTGCCTATAAAGATTACTTCATTTTTGATTTATTCATGGCCACAGCAAAACCATCTCACTTATGGGAAATACACTTCTGAGGAAATAATTTACATTACAGAAATTAATGAATTCCACTGCAGGGTTTAACTTCATAAATTGCTAAATCGGCAAATGTTCAAAAGAGCCAGGCAGCACAGTTCTGTTCTACCTGACCAGAGATGCATTTTGTACTGCTTTTCACATGTTCCCACATAACCTCATGTTTAGTTCTCCAATATATTCTGCATCTGAGTTGTTCTGCTTCTTGTTGTGTGGCTTTGGTGAAGAAAACACTGCTAGATGTAGGTGTTATAATTCCTATTATCTTTAGCTGAAAAAAATTGGAATTGTCTCCTGGATTGTTTGACCTTTATGTACAGGGTGTGGAGAGGATTAATTACTTCAGGGAGTTATTAACTATACCCAGTATATTGTCCAGACACTTGAACTTAGCAGTTTAAAAGGATATTTATTTTGAAGCCTCTCTTCTTTAGATGCAAGGAAGCTTTCTGCATTCTTATTTAAATGTGTTTTGTGTAAAGGAGTCATTAGGCAAAAAGATACTCTTAGAAATAGGTATCAAACCATAAGATCCTTCCTTTCTCAGTACACATGGGAAAATTAAGAATGTCTACCTATCTAACAGTTATCTGAGTCACTATTAATAATTTTTTAAAAATTTTGAATTGTAGTATAATAGTAAGAGCTCAATAAATGCATCAACTCTATGTCATTAATGATTATGTAATCAATCCTGTATCTTGTTTTTTGATCCCACCAACCAAAATGACATAATAGACCAAATAAAAGCATAGTCAAGAAAACAGAGGTGAAAACCAACTTCTGCTCAAAAAGAAAAGTGCAGTAAAAGAAAAGTGGAAATCAGTATTCCTGAGATTTGAAGAAGGAGGAATAATATAGAGATGGTATATTTCATCATACACAATACTAGAAGACATTATTAAAGTATCAGGAAAAGGGGATTGTGTTTGTTTGAGTTTTTGTTATAAGGAATAATAAATATTACTGATGGTAAGCAGGAAGACAGCATCTAGAATCACCTTGTATGTGATTGATTTCTAATATTTCATAGAAGGAACTCTGCAGACACCAAGGTCAATGAAGAAGGAGGGAGAGGAGGTGCTCCAGGCAAAGATTTCCCTGCAGTTTGTGGAGAAGACCATGCCATGGAGATGTCCATGCTACAGCCTGTGGATGACTCTATGCCAGAGCAGGTGGATGTGCCTTGTAGGAAGCAACACTGTGTGAGCATCCCTGGAGTGCACTCCTGTGAGGAACTGCGAAGAACTCACATGGAAAGAGTCTTTTCCAGAAGAAGTGCATTCCACGGAAGGGAATTGTGCTGGAGCACTATGTGAAGAGCCCCTGAAAAGGGTCTACGTGGTAGAATTTTGTGAAGGACAATATCCTGGAGCAGAAGAAGAGCTTGAAGAAGGAGGGGCAGACAGAAAGGATTATGAAGAGCTACAAAACCCATTCCCCATCACCTTGGACTGCTCAGGGGGAGGAGGCAGAGAATTTAGGAGTGATGTTGAGCCTGAGAAGAAAGAAGGGATGGGGTGAAGATGTTTTCAGGTCTCTCCTTCTTCCTTCTTTCTTATTACCCTGGGTCTTATTAATTGCCAACGCATTCAATTAATTCACTAACTTGAACCTCTTTTGTCCTTGAAAAGGGCAACAGGAACTGATGAGTGATCATCTTGTCTTTACCTCAACTCAGGAGCTTTTTGTTGTATTTTCTCCCTCTGTCCTGTTCAGGAGGGCAAGTGACAGAGTGGCTTAGTGGGCAGCTGGCAGCCGGTTAAGGTCAACCCACCACACTAGTAAAGGACAATATTTCAGGGAAATCCTAGGTGACTACCATGAAAGGTGTCTCTGCCAATGCCTTTAAGTTCAAGTCAACTTTATTGAACAAACTAATTCCAGAATGTGGAAATTTTTGTCTTATAATTGCAGTTATATGTGAATATATGCTAAGCAATTCTTGCAAGAATAGAAAAGCTATTAAGAAGTGACTGAGATCTGTGGTATGGTCACAGAAAGATGCTGCGAGATCATTTAATTGAATTCTAAAAAGCCCAAGTATATTGCTGTTACATATTCTATTAATTTTATAATTTTGTCCATTTTTCTTGATCAAATTGGTGCAATGTTGCCGATTTGGCATATGCTGACAATAGTTTTGTGTATTATAAATGTATTGTCCTGGAATAGCTTAGAAAATCAATGCTAATATTAGATTAGCATACTACTAGCTGCTGACTCATGACATGACAGAGCAATGCTGCATATTTTTGTGTATATTAGGGTATTCTGTCTGGAACTGTCTGCCACTAAGATGTCAAGCCTGAAAGATGTGGAGGAGTGTTTATTGGTATAAAAAATTAAATGCAGTAACATCAAATAAAAATTTTTCTAAATAGTTGCTAATCCTGAATAGGAACCTCCCCTTACCAGTAGTCTCTAAACTGGGCAGTTCTTCATGAGGAAGGGAAGTTCAGGGAAGGGAAGTTCAG